>VZTJ01006620.1:1531568-1557885 GCA_013397795.1 Orthonyx spaldingii
CCCCCCATCAAGTTCAAACAATAATTATTCCACTCTTTCTGCAGCAGGGAAAATGTTGTGCTTTCTGCAGTAAGAGGTGTCTGAAGGAATAAAATGTAATTACAGTTCCACCTAGAGCTTGGTCAAGCTCCATCTGTCTTGCTGAGATGAAGTTACAGCTAAAGACTGTGCCAGGAGCTGATGTGTAGGAGTCTGCCTGAGTTACCAGCCTGTTGTCTGCTCCTTTCATGAGTGTGGTTCTGTTATTTAGGGGCAGTCTGATACGAAGCCCAGCAAAGCCACAGGCAGTTTTTCCACTGACTTAAATAGGATTAAATTAGGCCACACAATGAAAATTCTCTCTTTAGAAGACAGGATGTAACAGAATGGTGAGGAGCTGTGAGTGGCTTAATCATTACATTTACTCAGCTTTATGACTAATGCCTATGTCACTTAACAAGTTTTATTAACAATATAGTGACCTTGAAAACTCTGTATCTGACTAACTCATTCTCTTTTATGAGTAAATGCTCTCTATATTGATCAAGGATGTAGTTGAAATGATGTCATGTAAAGTGACTGGAAACTTAAAAGTATTTAAATAATACATGGATTGCAATTTCACTTGAAATTGATATAGTTTTTAAACATTGAAATAACACCCTAAATTACTGAAATAAAGGGAGTCAGCATACTATCAGTATCAGGTAAAATGTATGTGTATAGTGAGATGAATATTAAGGCTATTAATCATAGGTATGAAGTGCTAGGTAGTACAGTATTATTCCAGCACTGGAAACCATTAAATGTGGATATGATGAATTTGGAGTTTATAATTTGCCAACATTGAACATATATATGACAGTGAGAATGGATATCCACAAAGTGTATGGATTATAATGCTAATGTTGTGGCAGGTCATGCTTAATATGAGGTGAGGCTTTAAAGATGCTCCATGCACAAACAAGTGCAGAGAGCTGGACAGTTACTGTAAAGTTATAGGGAGCAGCTGAGATCCACTGTATCAATGGTGAGGGTAAAAATTGTACATCATACTCCAGCCCACTCCGAGACCCAACCACCCCTTTGTTCTGCCCCTGAAATGTCACTTATCACTGAGGTAAATCAGCACATCTACTTAGCCATTTCAGTTCTTTCTCTTCCTCAGAAACTTATATGCCATAGCACAAGTGTGATATATGCGGTGTGATCACACCTCCCAAGATGCATAGCTGGTCTGCTTGCTGTTGAAGACAGTCTTCTACACCACTCAACAAAATAACATTCTTTCTTTGAGAAATTAATATCCTTTCATTTCCCTGTGCATGAATGTTGTGTTTTGCCCTGCATTATAGCTGCAATCTATAGCAACCATGAGTGTAGTAAACTATTTGCATCAGTAATGCACCGTGGTCGAGCACCATGACTCTGTGTTCCCCCAATGGCCTCATTGACCTCATTGACTCAAGAAACAGACACCAGAGCCACACCCAGATGAGACCTGACCTCTTTCCAAACACTGTCTTACTTAAACCCTCTATTTCACCCTGCCTAAATGTGCAAAGACAGCCTGCCTGTGTCAATGTCTTCATTCAGGAATACAGTAATGGCACCAAATGTTTCCGAATGGCAGCAGAACTCCGCAGCCTTGGGGTGTGCTTTTGTCATCACAGCACACAGAGAGGCTCCCCTCGCCTCTTTTGCACATCTAGCTTGTGACGGGGCGGGGGTGGCATCATGACCTGGTAATGGGTCTGAGCCCAGTGTGTAACAGAGCTTTCTGTCAAACCTGCTGTACAGATCACAATGGTTCACCGAGAGAACTGCCCTTCACACTACATTCCAGCCAAATCTGTGCTGGGAACCAAGAGGAGCCATGATTTTCATGCAGGGGTTGGGGAGAAAAGCAAGAGAGAGAACTCCACCATGACAGATGTGTGGGAGGGATGAGGGAGGGAACTGAGGAAACCTGGGAAGTATCATAAACTTACTTTGCAAAGACTACCCAAAATAGTATCCATCTGAGTAAGAGCCAACATCTCTGAGAGTCTCCCTAGGTCCCCTTCACAGACATCGAATCAATAAAGTTGACGGAGTCTGGGACACAGTTAGACTCCTCTTAAACTCCACATCTAAGACATCAAATAAAACACCCCCCAAAATTTCTTGCAAAGCATTGGAACAAGCTGCTCAGGGAAGTGGTTGAGTCGCCATTCTTGGAGGTGTTTCAAAGATGTGTAGATGTGGTGCTTAGAGACAGGGTTTAGTGGTGGACTTGGCAGTGCTGGGTCAACGGCTGAACTTGATCCTAAGGATCTTTTCCAACCTAAATGATTCTGTGATGCTACTAATTTCTATCTCCTGAACATGAAGGATGTCAAGGTTCAAGTTCAAGCAACAATGCTGGTTGTTTACATGTCTAAAGTTTAACTCAGGTAAAAACCACCACCGTTGTGTTTACTGAAAAAGCCACATTTTCTTCCCAGAATACTGTTAAGCAGGATTACTACTTAATTATGAGTAAAAACACCTTTGTATGTCAGGCTTGTCAATAACTGTAATTGCTAAGTTTCATTGAACTGTAGTGGGTATACTGTAATTTTCCCCCATGATATTCCAGAATGATAATTATCCATTTTAATCTTATTTTGAATATAGTTGAAACACTTCACAAAAGTTTATGGGAGTCTCAAGATTGCACCAGTGCAATTAGTTTGTTGTCAGTAGGTGAATGAAGTAATTATTCTTCGTGCTGTCCCTGTGCCTGCAGTCCCTCACCACTTGCCTCCTGGCCTCCTCGGACTCTTCAGTGTGCTGTGCTCTTCTGCCCCATGAAGGCTGCTTTGACTTCAGTCAGAATCCATCTGGGAGAATTGACACTAGCCAGCCAGCAGTGGATCACAACTCTTCCAAGGGTCTTCAAGCTCTCTTTTGTACCATACTTTCATGAATAACCAACGAAAATGCACAGCAATTTATGTGTAAAAATAGCTTGTGCATGTGTTTGTCTATATATATCATGTATTTACATGTACGTATATGTGTGTGTGGTGTATATATCCAACTATATCCAACTATCCCTGATTTATTTCCTAGGTGCTGCCTAAAGACCCTGACATATAACAGCAGTTATTTTTTAAAAAATACAACCAAAAGCTCTAAAAGCAGGAGGCTGGTACTGCATGGTAACTTTCTTGTTATGCGGATATATCCCATCACCACTGTAGTTGCAAATCCATCAGGCTATACCTTTCTTCAGTGACGTTTACGCAATGCTCCAGAATTTAATTGATCAAGTAAGACGACAGTCAGTCCAGGTACATTGAATAGATGCTACTTTGGAAAACTGTGACTCAGAATGAAGTGCTATTGGGGAGGTTTTCTGTCTTCTATCCACTAAAGTGACTCACTATGGAGTGAACTGCTGCTTTTTGCAGGGAGACCTTTAGACAAGAGACTGAAATATCAAGAAGCTCTGAAACATCAGCCTTGTTCTGGAAATCCTTTAATGTAAAAAGAAGCCTATCTACTCCAATGTACTCTGGCATGAGATGCTAATCCAACTCAGCTTCTGTCTTGGTTTATTTGGTTCTATCTTGCAGTGTTTTTTTCCAGAGTAGAGGAAGGTTCTGATGGTGTTAACTTTCCCTTTTAGAGGTTACCCATGTACAAAATGCATGTACCTTTTGTACATGACTGTTATAGATGACTATGGTATTGCAGCTCTAGTCTTGATTGATGCTGGCAATATACTGTGTTCTTAGGATTGTACTGAACATGGTTAAGGTTCATCATATAGGGCAGCAGCCTGAAGAAAACTGAAATGTTTAAGTTACAAGAAAACCTGTAGCAACTTACAAATTCAATCTCTTTTTAAAATGTAAAATATGAACGTTTCTGAAAGTAAAGCAGTGCATAGCTAAAATACCTTGGAAACCCCAGCACTGCCACTCTAGCAACAGCAATCCTTCCTGACAGAGCTTGTCCGAGATATCTGTACTTTGAGTTGACACACAATGTGTTGCCATTAGGGATGGACTAAGGAGAACTGCAGAAATAAAAACCGTGTTCTATAGAGAGCGTCATTATTTGCTTATGTGGGTTTTTTTCAAGCTTAAATTAAAAAATCTGGGAAGAGTGACTGCAGCTTGGAAATCATGACAACATCATGGAGCATTATCGTCTCTTGTTTGACCACGTGTACATTATGAATTCAAGAAGCTCCTGCTGAGGCAAGGTACAGCAGTACATTGTCATCAAAACATTCAATGGGATGGCATTTTCTGGCAGCAGTATGAAAGGCTTTCTGAAAAATAAGCCTCAACCATCTCAAGTGAGGGTGTCTGTGCTATTGTCCTGGCACAATAAGCATCCTCGGTAGCTTAGCCTTTACCCTTTGATATGCTGCTTTCAGAAAAGCATAAAAAAGCTTCCCGTAGCTATTGCTGCCATCTCCCACTAAGCCAGATTGCTGTGTGGCATTACTTCTCTTCCTCAAAGTTAGTGCTGAGGAAGTCAACAATGCTGAGAAAGTCAACAATAAGATGAAAAAGTGATCTTAAGCTGTGTCCAATAACCATTGTTTGCTAGGAAGGGAGCTGGAGGGGTGGTTTCTCTTAGGTTTTGCACCTCTGTGGTTGAATCAGAGATAAATGCATTCCTTCCCTCTCCGCCTCCTCCTACACTCATAAGTAATAATGCAGGAAGACATTTGAAATAAATAGTTCCTTGATAGGAATGTGTATCTTTAGTTTCCTTACTTAAACGAAGGGACTTTATTAATTGGAAAGGATCAGCTTTTGTTTACAGGAATTTGTATGAAATAAATAGCTGCAAGGAGGATCATGAAAACCATGAATCCTAAAGGCTCGAACATCAGAGGCAATTAAAACTTTAGGCTTTGCACATACTGAGGGAAAGAGTGGCTATACAAAAATAACTTTGAGGAGGATACTTCCACAGCAGAGAAGCAGCTAACTCCTACATGCAGCAACACATACATGCAGCCTACTTTTTGTCAGGAATGGATTCCAGGGTCCCAGGGGTCCTGTGTGAATATTGTCACTGCATTCACAGCTTCATGCACAAGAAAATCCACTGCAACATGCACTTAATCCTTCAGAGGAGCCTGGGAAACTCAACCTGGGCTTTGCTACATTTCAGAAATCTTACAAATCCATACCTGCCCCTGTGGGTTTCATAAGGACCCCTTCACTGCCCAGGTGAGTTAATTCTTCTCATCTGCTCCTCTTTTGCCAGTAGCACTGGTCTCTGGGAAGTAACAATTCAAGCAATCATCAAAATCTTTCCTTCATGCAGAGGTGGTTATAGATGGGTGAGTATTTAGGCCAACCTAACAATATGAAACTGCACTGTTCCAGCCCTTTCCCACACAGCTGGGGCATGACTGATGTTAGCTGCTGAGTTTTCAGCATCTCTAAAATACTCCTTTTACAACATCCTTTCAGAAAAAAACCACAAGAAACACTTCAGATTCCTAGTCTAAGTATTCATTGAACTCTATTTGAATCAGGTGCAAAACAACAACATCTCCAACACCAGTGACTGTATCAATTAGTAAAAGATGATATTTTAAGCAGAATTCTCTGTGGGAGGCTCCATTTTCCCATTAGAAACTTCCTGATCCTTGATTATTTCTCCGTCATCACTGGTGTTTATAATTCTCCTCATTTACCAAGAACATCATTAATATTATGCACCAGATAGGTAGCAAAGTGACTTTTAAAAAAGGGTAAACTAATTCACAGTAGGAAGCCAGAAGTGTACCAAGCTGGGGATAAATCTGCAAAAAGGATCTCCAATTATGAGGCCAGAACCTCACAGCTATGTATGTGCATGTGTGTTTACAACTGTCTCTTATTAATTTATTTATTCTTTCTCTGAGCCTCACCTAATGTTACTCCCCTCTGAGGCTGTGAATGCATTTATATGTGAATGCATTATTAGTGGGCATAAACTAGGGACAAAAATTAGTCCCAGCATGTTTCCATCCAAAGATGTAGAAAACTTTGATTATTCATTAGGCAAGAAAGAACAATAATAAAATCCCTTTTCTTGTATTAAAATTAAATCAGAAATGAAGGAAAGAGCAGCTTGCCACCAGCTTGATTGGTCCAAGGGCTGCAGTTCAGGCCAATATTGAGGCAAATGTATTTACCTAATTCTCATAAGAGACTGCCAGTCCCTCAGGCAGTCAGCCTCTTCTCCACCGTGTTTTCTTTATTTCTCCGTAAATTTTTTACATCCAAGTTTGAATCTGAAAGTTTTTTTGTATTGGGTTTGTGTATATTTCAGGTAGTTTCATGAAATGAATCTTCCTGGAGTACCGTGATACAAAGAAGCACTTGATGCTGTGAGAAATTTGGGGTAAAAACAGATTCATCTTATCCTTGGGCTTTCCACTTGGGTGTTACTTCTTCCTTCCTCCCTGCAATAGGGAGCACCAAAATCCTATGAATATCATGTTTGGGTCATTTGCTGGAGAAAGACAACCTGGAAATGTGACATCTTTCTTTACTATGGCAATTTCTGTAAGTCAAAACATGACTGGCAAAAGATGTGAGACCATTTTCTCACTCAAGACAAATACAATTCTTAATAAATAAATAGTTTTTACAGACAGGAATAAAAATATAATAATCTCTGATTTGCAGTTTTCTCTTTTAAGTCCTCCTAAATAAACTATCTGTATAGACAACTTACGTTGCACATATGAGATCAGTGAAAACATACAAAATAGGTTGATGAAATTCCTTCTATTTTGTGATTCCAAGAGTTAACATGGATATAAACTTCAGAAAATAGAACATAAGTTATACCAGTCAATACTATAATAGTGGTTGGAATTTGTTAAACATGAGTGAACCTTAATTTAGAAACACAAATACACATCTGACCCAGTAGACTGCCTCAGAAATGAACCAAGTAGAGAATCCTAAAGGGAGGAGACAAATAGGTTGTCACTGCTTTCACAGGTCATTACAGAATGAGCAGCCTGTCGGGAGGTAGCCCTCACTCACAATAACTGATTGTTATCATGATGTTCTCTCTCCTGTTGTTAAATCCTGCTTTGTTGGGGTGACCAGATTTTAATTCCTTTTTCTGGTCACAGACAGATTGATGGTTTGTGATCTGCAACAACAAACTCTCAGTGAAATCTCTTATACCGTTTTCTTTTCCACTCTGTGGTCCTTCCTAATCTAATTTTCCCTGTTCCCTTCCCTGCTGCCACTGCATGCTGAGCGGTAGGAAAGCCATTGCCAAACTTGGGGCCCTGCCTGCCCTGGGAGATTGTGGAGCCTGGAGGGCCCCTCAGGGAGAGTAGGAGAGGAGCTACCACAGGCCACCCATGATGCACCTCAAGCACCTGAACTGCAAACCTGTATTTTAACTGGCAGTATTCAGATTAACATAAACTCTAATTATTCCCTCTGTATGGCATGTCCCACCTCACTGCTCACGCAATTTTGCTGCAGTAAGGCCTCCTGAACTTCTCCATTACTCATATTTTAATGTAAATATTTTTGGAGGGCAGTGTTATCTGCAAATTATCCCATTTTATTGTACTTTTCCCAGAGTACTTAGTAAGCAGATTACATACCATTCCTGTAGAGAATATTGTAGGCTTATCTTGTGCCTGGCTGAAAATATATGTATTCTGATTGTTTCATTAACTGCAATTGATTCTGGTAAAAAAACCAAAACCAACCAACCAAACAAACAAAAACCAAACCACAAAACTCCAACAAACTTACGCAAGAGACCCACAATTTTTCTTTGTCAAAGTTCTGGCAAGAACCTCATGATATCATGACTACCTAACAGTTTCACCATTTCACATTTAAAATGATTGCTACAGCGAGTTATACACCTCTGAAAATAATCCTGGGTGATGTATGTTTTTCCTGAGTTATCCCTATTTTTTAATAATAAGGACAAACACGTGTTGCTTTCTGTTTCCCTATTACAGCCATTACACTTTAAGAGCTGAAAAAAGCAAGCTGAGAAGTGGGAGATCCCGACAGCATGGAGGTGTTTAAGCCCACTGCAACTGGGCCATGTTTAAAGGGAATCTGTGAGCAGACGTGGTGCAGGAGTTGCAGGATTCAGATCCTGGTGATGTAGGATACAGTACTGAGCATAACATAAGGCTATTGAAACAGGTAATGCCCTACCCCTACAAAATACAGCATGAGGTAGCCAAAATTTAATCATAAGTGTATAGCGGTGACACTTGATTAAAACCACAGTAAAATATACAAATCAGGACCTTTTTTAATTCTATCTGTTCTGCTTTTTTTTGCTATCTGAATAAAGGAAGCCTGAGGGGATATCCTGTATGAAAAAGGCTGCTTGTCTTGAAAGTTCAGTTCATTAAATCAAATTCTGACCTTTTAGAGTTTACGCTAGCTGAGCCTTTCTGCTCCCTGGATAGCAAAACTGTTGATGCACAGATGTGAGTTTTTGATCAAACATTCCTCAGCTTCCCAACCATTAATGACCCTTCTTGTTCTTGAAGTGTTTTCTGATGCATCAAAATGCAAACAACTAAAAGGCATCTATGAAGCAACTGTTGAAACAACATGGCTTCAGTTCTAAAGGAAATACTTTGCAAAATAAAATCATTCCTACAATCACAAATTTTCAAATCGGTACAAATGTATAATTGTAAGAACATCTGCACACATTTGTAGGCTCACATGTACTACATATAAATATATATGTAGCCACATGCACACTTAAGCAGGTAAGACATGCTTTAGCTTTCTGTGCAGGCTGTACTGGGGCTCTCACCTGAATATATCATGTACCTTTAATTCCAGCCCAAGATGAACAGATTGCTGGCTGAATGGAGTCTTTTTATAGCATTAGTCCATGGGGAAATTCTTCAACAAAAATGCTTTTCTGATCACATTTGCAATTCATGTATGCTATGAACAGGATTCTATTAATTGAACACTGAAAAAAATTCCTAATTGTTGCATGTATTATTAATGACCTTCATGCCTTCTACAATAAGCAAACCAGCAATGTTCAGTACCAATGTACGTTCTGAGAGGTTTTTCACCATGGATTCTGAACAACCGCTCTTCAAATGGTTATTTTTTCCTAAGGATTTCTACATTTAGATGACAAATCAAGCTTCTCTAATTGCCAAATTGTATCTGCTCCTTCACCAAGAGACACCTCACAGAGTTTCTGAGTCAGAGTAACCAGGCAACCCTAAGCCTCTAGACTAGGAGGCAAAGGAAAATGTGTGCTCCTACAGCAAGAAGAAAAATTATCATTTCAATCTCTATTCAAAAATTTGTCATAATAGAAATAATGTTTGCTGTGACTCAAACATTTCAAAGGGTGACATAAATCCTCAAGCTCAAGATGTCCCAGTCAGAAGCTGAGGAGTTTCTTGCCAGTTCTCCCAATGCTGCTGGGCAAACTGGAGCCCTGGCAAGAGCTGGTTAGGCAGCTCTGGGTCCCTGAGCTCCAGCATGGTAATGTCCTTTGATTCCTGTTAACTGTGTGAAGTCGTACCAGGGAGATACCAAGTGCCAATCTGTTGTTTTTCCTGGACAGAAATCCCTGATAGTCCAGTCGAGGCCATCTTTATAGTGCAAATATCTGCAAATCCCAATGATGACCTTCCACAAAGGGCAGCTGCATAAGCCCAGTTTTGCTTTGACTCCCTGAGGTTTATCCAATGACCTGACAGAGACCACAAAATTATATTTATTACAAAAAAACCCCAGCCTTAAAAATAACTATATATATGTCTTGGAAGAAGAAACCAGAGGAAAGGACAGTCAGCACTGGTCATGGTTCAAAAGATGGCTAAAGTGAGAAGCCAAGGCTTTTCTTGGCATGCTCCCCCTTCCTGGGGAGTGCTATCTGTGTTGTGGGAAGTGCAAAATCAGTGCTGCCATGGCTTCAGCAAGGAAAGCAGCAGCCTGGAGGGCCAAATATTCCGTGGTGATTGTGCGCATGTCCCTCTCACAGGGACAGCTGTACTGTGGATAGATGAAATCCACTTTCCACAGGCCATCAAACCCCTGTCCTGATTGCTTCTGATCAGCTTGGCTGCTGGATGCAGAGTGCTAAAATAGCAGCAAAGTGACATACTCCTCCCAGCTCTCCAACTTTCCTTCCTCTAAAAGGACGTGTGTGTTTGCTGATGCCCAGCATCCTCCCTGCTCACTCTGTGGAGCTTTTCCCCCACTTGGGGCTGTTAGTGAGGTCTAGTGAGTCCCTTTTGCATTGGTGGCTGTGGTTTAAATACTTTCATCCCAGCCTAAAGGAATGCTCTCTTGCCTTTAAAAAGCTGACACAACACCCCCAGATTATTCAACAGCACTTAGGCACCACAGGGTGCCTTAGGTTCAATAACACAAGACGATGAAATATCTCAGCTACACTGCAGGCACACAGTTCCCAGGGGAGCAATGATTTCTGCAAGTGAACAGAACTTCCTTGTGTTTACCTGAAAAGGAAAATGAAAACGGAGTACTGGAAGTATCTTTGCATGTATGTGTTACATTTAGTCTCCTGTTTTCAATGCTGGAGAGTCACTTTATGGCAAAGACTTCTAACACAATCCTCTGGTACTTTTATTTCTTGCATCTGTTTGCAGGTCTGCTCTCTCCCTGGGGCAACAGACTTTGGTGGTCCCTCTGGCTTCCTCTGACAAGGCTCTTGAAAGATATTTACAGGATCTTGGAAGAGCAACTCTCCTCTCCTCTCCTCTCCTCTCCTCTCCTCTCCTCTCCTTTTTTGAATTTTCCTTTTCTTCTCCTCTTCTCACCTTGCATCTCCTCTCTTTTTTCATTCTCACACAGATCCATTTGTTTCTTCTAGCCACTTGCACTCTGGGCACTGGCCCAGGGACTGGCATTGGTGCCTCTGCAACAGAATTCAACATCCTCACAAAGAAAAATTTTGCTCAGAGCATTTCCCCTTGGCCCCATGAGGTGAGGTGGAAGGGAAAGAGGAGAGGGTGCTAGTCCTGGATAGCAACCAGCTGCATGCTTAACCTCAGCCCTAGACCTGGCTCCATTCACTGGGACATACATAGATATTTCCATGATTTGCCACAGGTAAAGGGATTTAGATATTTGTTAAAATGCATAAATTAAGGCCTTAATTGTCCATTTGTTTTAAGGAAAGCTGTTCCTGGAGTTAGATATAGTTTGAGGCATTAAGGGATGTGACTGGGCCTCATACTGAGTAATTTTTGTTTCCTGCCGTTTTAGAAGCATATTGGATTACTGTGTTGGTGTGTTGTGAAAAAAAATCACAGCGTGAGAAGTGCTGTGATCCTGGTATCTGACTGCGGGCAGCCTGGCTGGAGAAGGCTGCACAGGGCAGCAGGGCGGGCAGGAGAGAGGGGAGCACTCGAGGGGCAAAACTGAATGATGGGCCAAAGACACGGGGGCAGTGCGGGTCCCTGCAGTCGGGCTGGAAAGCGGGAGCGGTGGGCAGAGGGCGGGCTGCGAGTGATGGGCACGGGGCACCGCACTGCAAACCCCCCGCCCGTGCCCGCGCACGGCAGCACCCGCCGCACGGCGCCCCGGCGCCGCTTAGCACTGGCAGCTGAGCTCCGAGGGTGCTGCTGAAGGCCCGTGTCTGTAGGGCGTGTGGCCTTGCCCTGGCAGGCGGAATTATTTTGGAAATTGGGAATTTCGGATTTCCCGTTTTCGTGAGGGTTCGCGTGCTGGCCGCGGGGCAGGGCGCCCCCTGGCGGCCGTGAGCTCCGCGCTGCCGCCCGCGCCCCCCGCGCTCGCTCCGCTCCCACCTCTGCCCAGGGGGACCCCAACACCACCTCCAATAAAGGAGTTATAAGGGGGAAGATCCACGCAAGATTTACACTGGCATATGCTGAACAATTTCCAGCATGGCATTACTCTGTTCACAGCGCCGCAAAGTCCTATTTCGCAACTAAATAATATTTCCATGCTATTTCCCTGTTAACGTGTAGGTCACGATACAGTTCAAGACTTTAAAAGAGGTCTTCCAGCGCCAGTTCAGTGCTTAATTAGGCACTCACTCAAACTTTCCCTAACGACACGATCAGAGTAACGAACCTAAAGAATGCTTTGTGTGCAAACGTCCTACATATTTGACATTTCTTAGTGAAATCTGTTTGATTTCTGTGATATTCAGTGCTCATAAAAGCAGCTGAGTCAGATTGGTGGGTATTTTTGATAATACAGGCTTTTATCTGTAATTAACTGCAATGGGAAAAGTTCCCCCAAGTGGTTTCCAAGTCTATTGCAACATAAAGTAAAAGATCTGGATGGTAGTGGAAGGAAAAATTCCTTCATTTACATGAGGGTTCAAAAATAATAGAAAAGAGAGATGCAAGGTGAGTGAGTGAATATAAAAGGATGCTATGCAGTATTTATGCCTCTCCTCTTTACTGTATTGCTCAGTTATTTCCAGGTGGTATTTTGGTAATCAGAATAAAAGGAACTGCCTGTGCTTCTAGGACAGGTGTTTTACACCTCGGTTTTAGACGAGGAGCGTGCAAGTGAAGTGCCCTTCCTGAGGGCTGCCCTTCCCCAGGCCACAGAGGGTGGGCACAGGAACTGAGAGCAGCCCTGGTGCAGAGAACTATGTGGGCAGCACTTCATCACACCCATGGGGCAGCCCCCTCTCGAGCAGGCATGGCATGGGAAGAGCAAGTCACCACAGCATATTTCTGGGTTTGCAAGCACTGGACAGCAAAACATAAAGAACAGGACAAAAAAATGAATGTGAGGGCTAAAATAGTTTTCTTTTGCTCCTATGAGCAACTCCATGAATTTCTTGGGCTCTGCTTGCATGTAAGGCACATGAGGCTCAAGAGACTTCATCATACAAACCAAAACCACAACATCTACAGCTCATGTCCTGGTGCTTTCTGAGACCCTGCAAGAAAAGAATGACAGCAAAAAAAGCTTAACATTCAGGATAATGTGTCTGCAAGCAGACATAAAGTCATATTTGTTGTAGGTAGTGGGAGGATGGGGCTATTTAGCCAAGTCTGTCTAAGCTATGGGCTAACAAGCACTGCATTTTCCACCTCTGTAAAATCATGTTCTCAAACAAGAATGGATGCAGAGAGAAAAGGAACAGAATCTACCTGAGCATCACATGCAGCTCTAGGGGTCTATCTTAAAAGCAGGAGCTGGTCTTTGTCAAAATGCACAGGGTAAAGGAACGAAAAGTAGAGCAGTGGGGATGTAACAGCTGGGAGACATCAGCTCCTTATTACTTCCATACTTATCCTCTTATTCCAAGAGAGCATTTAACCTACAAGTTAGTGAGCACAAATTTAGGATTGAAAAATGGAGGATTTAATTTTAAGTAAATAGCCAAAGTTTTGATGCCAGCTTGCTGATGGCATTGAGGTGCCAGACCTTGCAGGGGCCCCATAATCCTCTCAGGTAGTGCAGGTGGCCATTCCTTACCCTTGCTGCAGGGATGACAGGTGAGCAGGGGACAAAATGCAAGCTACAAATGTAAAA
The DNA here is from genome assembly GCA_013397795.1 of Orthonyx spaldingii. Taxonomy (NCBI): domain Eukaryota; kingdom Metazoa; phylum Chordata; class Aves; order Passeriformes; family Orthonychidae; genus Orthonyx; species Orthonyx spaldingii. Next base: position 1,545,068 of record VZTJ01006620.1, read on the forward strand.
TGGCCCCTGAATAAGTGAGAAAAACTTCCCAGAGTCATAAAAAACCTTCAGCCCTGTCCCTGATAGCAGCCAAAGAGGAAAATTAAATATTCAGGAATTAACAGTAGTAACTAAAAGAGGCAATGCCACATACCAGAGTATAAATACTGTAAAATTTGGAGCCACCCTACTTTCCCCACACTATAAAAGCATAAAATGAGCCTAAAAAGGTATTCTTTAAGATGATCAGTGTATATAGCAGCTACTGTTTGAAGAGAGTATCACTGAAAACATTATGATCAAAGGAAGCTACACTAGAACATTTTATAAGTGACAGTTTCTGCAAGGTGAGCAGTTACCCAGCAAGGCTCCACCTACACGAGCTGGGAGTCACCCTGCAGAATTTGTACACAAAAGATTTGAAACAAAATGAAAGCTTTTAAAAAATTTTTATTCACCCTCTGCGGGAACAACAGCACAGGAGAGCAGAACAGCAGTTTTGTTCCTTCCCATGGCTGAAACCCTCAGCCACACACATTTTCTTCATGTTTGAAATTCAACTTGTGGATTTAGCACCATGTTTTTCACAGTGACAGCTGTTTCTGTCATGGCTATTACATCCTCTTTCTGCCTCAGTTTCAAAACATGCACTAACTATGAAATTAGCAAAATGAGAATGTTTTTAATGCTATATAGAATGGAGATGAGCAGGTTTGGGTGGCAGAGGTGGCCCTGGCAGAGCTGTGGGAGTGCTCTCTGCTGAGCTGTGTATAAGGAGGAACTAAAACTTAGTGTGAATGGGGATGGCATGGGAGGTGACAGGGGCTCACAACCTTTGCAGTGTGAATTTTGACCCCTTCAGGAAGGCAAAAGGAGACAGAGAGTTCAGTGAGGTACCAGATGATCAGGAGACAGTATTTCTCAGAGCTTCAAGTTTTCATCTTTGAGCAAAGAGCATGAGACAATGTGCATTTTAGTCAAGCTTTGAGGGAGAGAAATGGACTTAGGACAAGCTCATCCAGTCACTTCTGGAGCTGAGTTTCCACAGAAAATTTATGAGGAATAATCACTTTCCTTCAGTCTGCCCTCATAGTCATACTCCAAATCTGCTTTGTTGCAAAGCAAATGTTCTAAGCATACCAATTCTGCCTCATTCAGTGGAAGTGCCTCCCTATGAAAAATTGCGCCCTGACCTTGAGTTGTTGCAAACTATATAATGAAAAAGAAGCACCAAAATGTGTTTAAAATTGCATTAGTTATTTTTTGTGGGAAGGGGGGAAAGAGCAATGGAAATACCAAGATATGTTAGTTTCTGGGAAGAAAGGAATGAAACACAGAGTGGCAAAGGTCTCTAAATTTTCAATGCACATGTAATTTAGAAGGCAATATTGTGATAAAATAAATATTAAATATTTATTAGATTTAATTTCAATATACGAAAGAGTAAACATATCAAGCATTGCTTCTCCTTCTTCATAAAGAATGCCTCTCTTCATTCATCTCAGAAAAAAACCCCATAAATCTTTTATATGACTAGAATAAAGATTGTGAGATATTTTATTCAAGGGAAGAAAACCTGAAAGCATTGTCATACCTCAAAAGGGCATGTTGTTTAACAAATACCCTCACTACGTGTAATTCAGTTCAAGCTGCAGAGCTATGTATGGAAGTCTGTGCTTGAGCAACCATAAAATCAGAGCCTCATTTAGTCTGGAAGGGACCTTCAGAAGTCCAGTGTGCGGTAGCAGGAGGGCTGGAGTGAGCAAATATCATACACTTACAGCACAGAAATGGAAAGCACAGCACAGCTGTTGATCTTGTTCTTGGTATTCTAATAAGAAGTTGCCAAGGCAGATCACAGCATCTTTCAATAAGTTGAAAGAAAGCTTTCACTAAGAGACATTCAGCTGAGAGTTCAGTAAGAGGCCAGAGTGAAAATAGTCCAAAACCCAGTTTCTTAACTTCATATTTCACCCTTATAAATTCAGATGCCAAATAAGAATATTTGGAATATAACAATTCTAAAAGGCAACTAAACCTCCACAACATGACAGCTACAGAGGCAAGCAGTTATGTGACAGGGCAAGCACTGGAGATGTGTGTGACTGCCCAGGAGGGTGTGAGGTGTCCCCTAAAACCAGTCTCCATCGATCCGTGGAGCAAGAAGTGAGTAAAACAAGTTGTGCTCTGACACGTGCTGGGTAGCAAAGACCAGTTGGGCACCCAGTGCAGGTTTTGTCCCTGTGCTGACATGGGACAGCATCACCAAGCATCTGCCAGGGGGATGTAGATGCCAGGGTCAGCTCTGCTGTGGCAGCTGCTGCATCTCCCTGACACCCCTTTAGTTTACACTTGAAATTGAAATATCTCTGATCTGGATCTGGGGAAAATTATGACACTCACAGTTATGTGTCCATCTTCTGCTTCTTCCCATTTTAGTAGTGGAGATAAGACAGGATTCAAATTGCAAAAATTTTAGTTTAGAAGGTAAAGTCTGGCCAAATCTGATACATAATAACATATGAACTTGCCTTATTCACTCTTGTCATCACAGGTGGACATCACTCTCATAATCACTCTCATCAGGTGATGGCAATGAGTTTTGGTAGCATGTCTTCTTCCTCGCTGCAGGAAAGTTACTTTGCCTCCTGCTGCTGTGATCGAAACATTTTAAATGACGAAGCGTCTGTCAGGTCCCCAGACATGCTGTGATTCTGGGCTCACACCCCAAGGTGTCATTGCAGCCATGGGGCTCCCAGCAGTCAAGGGAGACCAGTGTGCAACCCTGCCTCCCTCCTGTCCCCCCAGAACCACTCTTAAGGAACTAAAACACAGGTGCAAGTGTCTCTCTTTTTTTTTTTTTTTTTCTTTGCAGGGGGACACTGTTTTCCTCATCAGTGTGCCAGCAGAGAAAGCTGTGGAGGAGAGAGGGAACCTCATCGGGACAGTGAGAGGCATCTCAAAACAGGAAGCCTCTGTGGTGAGGGATTGACTACCTGTCTGCTGCAAATGCCTGCCTTAGGTGGGAGTGAACTGCCTTTTTTAAGGCCTGTCTTGAGCCACTGATTTTTCACTGAGGTAATTATTTCAGCTGAAAACTGTGCATTTTGATTTTCCTAAATCAGACAAGAGAAACCTCAGGGACAGACAGAGAACAGCACAGACACAGACGTGGACATGACAGAAATAGCAAGGATGACTGGACAGATGCAGACAACATCTTAAAGTTCAAGACTCTAGAATATTTCTGTCCTTCTCTAATATAATTTAAAACAGGCTACAGAATTCCTGTAACAATAGCAGTGCAGGAATACTCTTTACTGACACTGGCTTTATTTTATTTCTGTCTTTTTAATTTCTGAAAAGATTAACACTAGACCCATCAGAAACTAGACTTTCTCAAAAACATGCAATCATCCACATTTTGACCCACTCAAAGAAAGGTCCATCCTAACATTTGAGAAAACACCAACAATCCTGTATGCAAGAGGCAAGGGCAAAGCAAGGAGGGAAGGCAGAAGGGCCTGTGTGGCCATAGAAGGGGACAGGGTTCTGGCCATCTTTCCTGCTATGGCTGCCCACATTGCCAATTCACAGAGTCAGTCCTGCCAGGGATTTGAAGGAAAACAGCCAGTTCTGTGTTTTCTGCAATCCCCATCAAATCCAACTCCCTGGCGTTTTCACAGGAGCTAACAGACTGGTGACAATGTAAAGAAATATCTTTGACACCTCAAAGAAATGACTTTGAAAGACACAGAAACAAGTAGATCACAGTGTGTCCACAAGCTGCTGTACAAACCTCATTTGGCATTGCTATTTGAGCTCACTCGTACCCCATCACAGAAATCCATCCAGCACCCACACTGTTGTCAGCAGGGTTAAGAGCTCAACCTTCTGTGCATTTTCTGACTTAATATTTTGAGCTGTAGATGTGGATGGAGATGAAAAGTTTTCCTTTGTTTGAAAAACAGACCCTTGTGAGTGCATTCTTCTGAGATACAGAGCACATCCCTCTTCTTTTTTCTGTCAGACCAGCAATTCTTCCACCTGATACCTAGATCCCAGAGTCAAAAGTTCTCATTTTCAGGAAAGCAGAGCTCCATCACACATAATTGTTATTTGGGAAGATAAGCACCAAAAATCCCCCCTTTCTTCTTTTCCACCTACACATTTTATTGCTGAGGACCATGTAATTCAGTATGGGATATCCCTCTGGACAGTAAGGGTCAGCTGACTCAGCTCTGTCCCTGACCAGCATCTTGGCCACTGCCAGCATACTTGCTGAGGGAGGAGCATGACAGAAAGGGCAGGTATAGAAGGTATGCATATTTTGCAAGCACTACTAAGAAATAACCAAAACAGTGGCGTATTATCAACACTGTTTTGGTCACAAATCCAAACCACAGCACCATCTGGCCTGTTACACAGGAAATTAACTCCATCCCAGCCAAATCAGTACACATGGAGAGGACATTTGTGATGCCTACAGTGCCTACTTGTGGATGATCTTTCACACTTCTATTACCATCACTCAGCACAAATTACAATTTGAAGGTTGCCCTCCTGTGGCATTCTGTAATAGACAAGCAATGAAATTGCTCCACTGGTTGCTCTCCTAATACAAAACTGGAATTTAGTCAATGACAACATTATATAGACATTTTGCTTCCTTTGGAAACTGAGCATGACCGCTGAGAAATTAACACCACCACATCTTCCTACATTGACTGTTCTGAACAGTCACAAACTGAGAGGCAGTATATGGATCTAGATTTGTCATGCAGAAAGCCAGTCTGGCCAGCTCACCGTTGCTTCCTCAAGAGTGTAGGCAAATTTACTGATAGAATAAACCAAATTAGCTAGGAGGCATTTAGCCTAGTCTGGTAGTAAATACAAATCACCCTGAAAGCTGACACACATCCCAAGTATAAGGTCATGCATATTGGAAGCTGTCTGTCATCAGGTACAATTCATAGAGCCTTTTTGGAGAAAATATTCCTGCTTTACATGTCTTCTCAGAGCCACATAGGTATTTATGCCATCCCAGAACACCAATACCACAGGACACTGGTGGTGGGGGATGGCTGGTGCTCCTGATGTCATGTGGTGGCTCAGCAAATGCACACACAGTCCAGCTCTGTGCACACTGAGAGCCCTTTGCTGGTGAGTGAGCACCACTGTTCTGCTGTGATACTCAGACAGTGCAGTGCAGGTTTCCCTGGGGGCCAGATGGAGTCTTAAACTGGTATCAATCAAGTGCTTTCAGTTGGAGTACTTAGAAATTGAGTCCAGGCCAATTCACTGCCAGTTGGTTACTGACAAAAAAGCTAAACAAATGTCAGGGAAACAGAAAATTATATTAATTATATAGTTTTTGAAGGCTCCTAATAAAATATAATATTCTACAAAAGCCAGGAGGGAGAGGGATGACTCCATGTGAAAGCAAAGTAGATGGCAAAATTCAGTAAAAGACTGAAAATGATATAATTTTGCTTAAGCAGCATTTTCTCTGCTTAATGTTTAAATGATTCTATTAACCAGTTACTTTCAGCATAAGATTTTGCTTGCTAAATGCTGAAGCTACCCAGGTAATCATGTATGTGCTCAGTTCAAAGATAACTGCACTCGTGGCTCAGATGCAGCCTCTGGCAAGCACAAAGCCTCCATTCAACCAGTGCAATGCCACAAGCCCCCACTGAGCCAGGGGAGCTAGCAGGGATGTCCTGGAGTGCCTTGGTCCTTGGGGAGTGCTGGTCAGTTACAGCCCCAGGCAGAGGCACGATGTGTTTGTGTTTGTGCAAATCCAGGCCCTGCAAGGTTTCCAAAGGAGGGAGAACTCTACCCATCATCCAGAGTGGGATTCTGCTTTATCTCTGAGACATTGGAATGTAGATGCCAGTGAGACCTGGGCTCCACCAATTTCAGCTGCATCAGGATAAGGGGGAACAGAGGTGCCTAACCCAGTGCCATGGCCAGGTTCCCAACCAACCAATGTGGCTCTGGGCAGTCCAGCCCTAGGAGCCCAGAAGGGATGTAGCCCACTCTGCCAGGGAAACCAAGCCTGTGACAGCCTCAGTCACACCCTGCACTTCATCAGCATTACTGACTCCATCTGCTGTAATGCAGGTTACATGCTTAGCTCAGAGATATATGTGTATGTAGATATGGATTACTCTCATGCTGAATTCAACCACCCACAAAGGCCCAGGTAGTCAAAGACAACCAAGTTACTAACTTCCAGCTTAATTTTAGAGCTACATGTAAATTTAGGAGAGGATAACTGGAACAGCTAAATGTAACACCATGATGAAAGATGAGGACACTCTTCTTAGACCTGTAAGGCTTCTTTATTTTTCCTCAAACCAAGAATACATAAAGCAGTTTTTTTCTGCATTGAGGCCATCTTGAGGACTATGCCACATGTTTTCTCCATTGCATAGTGTAAGTCAGATCATGATTGCTTCTCCTGACATTGGGATACCATGCATACAGTGCATACTAACCTACTCCCAGATGGTGTGTGACTGTCAGAAGACAACAGGATGAGCCCTTCTCCTTGGCTGGCCTTCTCCTTGATGTGCCTGCACTCACAGAACCAAACTGCAATTGATTTCCTCATTGAAAGGCTACAGAAAAAAATGAAATGAAGGCAGGCTGCTACGCTGAGGAGATGCCAACATGGCCATAACACTGTTGCCAAGAGAGTGTAAGTGATCCCAGCTGCAAAATATACTAGCTGGCTGATTGATAATCTTTTTAAAGTAGCCCCCCAAGATATTAAATTCTGTCTCATATCTTAAATATATTTTGTGTTACCACTCAGATGGAGCTAGCCTAGTTAGATTTTCCTTTTGACAGGTCGTGTCAAACCCCCAAATACAAATACTGTCTGCTGTGCAGTGCCTCATCTAAAAATAATAATTAAAACTCTCCACCTTAAATGTTTGTTCCTAAAATTGGTGCATCTCTGTACAAATGCAAAGTAGGTGACTAAATGTTCTAGGACATGTGGCATGGTGACAGTCTAAATCAGGTGCTGCAATCACCAATTTGCTTATCCTTACGGGTATTCAATCTGAGTGATTCAAAATCCTGAACTGTGCCAGCTGTGAGCATGCCTTGCAACTCTACAATACAGATTTATGATGCATTTTGGTTTCCTTCTTGTACTCCACCAGCAGATGTATAAGCACTGCCCATGCTGTAGTGCTGTCTCTATTCTGACAGCACTTACCCGTTTACTCTTCGGCCGAAGGTGCATCACAGCAAACCTGTCAGAGCTCAGTCACATTATACACGTGGGTTTGGATTCCTGAGCAGTGAAATTGGTGATAATCACACAAAGCTTAACAAACTTCCTTTTCTTACACTAGGCAGCATCTGCTGATATTTAAGCAACATCTAGCTGTCTGCCATATCCAGGGCATTTTCCTTTAGGCTTATGGATGCAAAGGGAGGAAAGCAGAGCCAACAGCAGTTACAACCACTCATGAAGGTGCCAATTCCCCTTCCCCTGCGGCTGGGGAAGAGATGTGAACCGTGAGGTTTGAAAGACAAGTTACACCTGCTGCAGCACCCAACAGAGCTGTCAGAGTGACATTGCCCCATGAGCCATGGACATGTCCCCTGGGGCAAGGGGCAGCACTGTCCCTGGGCAACAGTGAGACTGCCAGCAGAGGGGCACTTACAGCTACAGGGTAACTCACAGCTACCTAATATTACAGGTTTTATTTAATAATACAGTGGATTCCCACTCAGCTACTACTACAGGCTGGTCCTGACTTACTGAAAACTTCATTTCACTCTGAGCAACAGATAAAAATTTTAAGTTGTTGGTGTACTTGAGAGTACTCTCAGGTTTATCGGCTTCATTCAAATGCTGACTGGACTTAATGCTTTCCAAATGAACAGAACTTTAGGATAATTAAAAACTCCAAAGGAGGGAGTTGTTACCAACTCCAATGATATTGCAGTTGCTTAGTACAGACTAATTAGAAATAAACTAACATTTGCACAAGGCTGTATGTGTCATCCAGAACATAAAACTCATACTTAGCATGAAAGTCACAGCATGTGAGCACTTCAGTCTTTTCTGTAGCATCAATAAATATTTTGAAAGTTAAGTATTGAAAAATACGGTGTCATCCTCCAAATTATGAGAATGAAATTCAAATATTGTAGTTGAGGATTAAAAAAATATTTTTTGCTAAAATTTATAAAATAAAGCGGAAACTGAAATGTAAAGGATGCCCCTTATCACCAGGAATTGAGATTTTAGAAGTGCACAAAATATTAAAGGAAGCTGAAAAACTTGTGAGAGTTGGCACAGGTAGAACACTATATAAACAGACACATAAAATTGCACTAACTTCATCAGGCTGAGCAAAATGCTGTTTTGACACAATAAGACGTTAAAATAAATTGCACAAAGCAGTTGATATTCTTTTCTTTAAGGCTGCCATATCCCTCTCATGTAAATGTGAAAATGAGGTAATCTATTAGCTCACCCCTCACTGTGACATCAGTTTACAGTTCCTGCCACCAGGTCCAGCATCCCACACATCTCCCAGTCAACATTTTACTGCCATCAGATACTTAAAAACATTTCTTGTTAAGAGTCAATATATTACATAGCTGCCATGGAAATTTGTGGTGAAATATCAGTTTCTGCTTGAAGAGACTGGAACTTAGGTTTGTTCCCCTGCTCTACAGTGGCCTGGTAGCTTCCACGAGGACCTCCCAGGACCATGCACTGCCAAAACCAAGGACATGGTGCAGGTGAAGCTGCCTGGATAACATGGCATTTCCCTCTGGGAAGCTTCCGTCTGGTCAGCAGTGTAAAGGAAAGTGCTTTTTGTGTCATTCCACCTGGAATGTTATTTGGGCATCTGTTGAATAGATTCATAAAGTCACAAGAGCAGTTTCTGTGTGGCTTGAGGCAGGCAGCCAGGGAAGAGGAGTTCCCACCCTGCGGGTTTGAATCTGTAAGCAGTAATAGCAGCACATCCCCTCTCTGGTGTGTCTGGGTGAGGGGGAGTGCTGATACCTCATACTTTAATTTAAGTCCCAGAAGACTTAACCTGCAAGGTCTGACCCACTTCTCTTCTGAGCACACTAAAGGACCGCTTTGAAGGCTCACTTGCACTGGGCCTCCCATGTGTCTACAGCCAGTGTCACATTTCCTCTGCGAGGAAATCTCCCTGCCACTCTATTTTCCCCAGCAGGTAAATCGTAAAGTGAGTATCAGAGGTGGGACACACAGAGGCAGTGTCCTCACAAAGCTATGTCTCTTTAGGAGTAGAGAGATCACTCATGCAGGCTCTGATGAAGAAGCTCTGCTGATGAATCCCCAAATTCCTGAGGCTGGCTCTCCCACCAGGGGTCATTCCTGGAAGCATTCAGGAGATGGTGGAGAACATATGTACAGGGATGGAGAAAACCTGAACTAGGATGTGACTTTGTTGTCAGGGTATGCACTGCCCAGCCACCCAGTTGCTTGTGATTCCCTGTTCCACACCAGGTGTGCTGGCCTGGGTGAGTAAACAGTGAAGCTTGAAGCACCCTCCCAACCCAAACCTGCTATGCATAATAGTTGAACTGATTTTGGCTGAAGGGGGTTGGATGAAATTACTTTGTTTTCTACTGACAATGTTGACATGAGTTTGGAGGGAACTGCCTTTCAATCATCTCTTTGAAACGTCTGGGCGAGGCGTGATCTATGTAGTACAACTTTCTTAGGACTATGTGCCATGACATGAGCAGTCCTATAGCTGTGTGACCTGTCTTTAACATGACGTGCAGAATGCTCCTGCCAGCTCTTGGAGACGTAGGATAGATGAACATCTCAGCTTTCACCTTTTAAAAAATTACTGCAGTTGTGAAGACAGACATGAAAACACAATGCAAGAGCAGTCTGTAGGTACAAAACTGAAAATACCCATCATGCTTCCACTGTAAAGGAACTGACTCAGGTCATTTTGATTTTTGTCCATTAATGAGATGGTTCAGAAACTTTGCAGCATTTCCAGGCTCAGAACGACTGGGAGGGGATTGTGTTCCAGAAAAGCCTGGGCTGGTGAAGTGAAGCCAGTAAAGTCAGTAGTTTAAATGAAGGTGAAGGTTTGCAAAATCAAACTTTTAAAACACATGTAACCAAAACAAATGAGATTTATCATCCTTTCAGGGTCTCTCTAAGTGGTTGCCTTTTCTGTGGTGAATGTCATCTATCCTGCAATGAGGCAGTGCTGCCAATGGAAGCAACTACCTGCATCCACCATGACTCCAAATCCAGATTCTCAGAAATTTCACCTGTATGAAATAGTGGTTCCAGTTTTGGGAGCCCAGCCTGCCTTGGGACTGCACATCACAACCACTCCAGCATTGCTGCTCTCTGGTTGAGTGCAGAAATGCACTTTCTGGGTACTTTTTGGCATCAAATGTCATCTTGACCCTCACTCTGTACTTACAGCTCTTACTTATAGAAAATTATTTTGCTTTTTTAGCAACTGGCTTTGAGGTAAGTTTTTTGAATTTCCACTATAATAACAACTCTCAATTGTTTGTTTCTAATGCAGAACCCATTTATACTTCTGAAAAGAAATGTGTCAGAAAGTACCAGCAAATTATACCATGGAAATCTCAAGATGGTTTCACAAGTCGTTATTATCATTCTATGAGGTCAGGAGGAAACTGGTTTGTTTAGTGACATATTGTTTGATTTAGCAGCTGAGTGACTCACACCAAATTGAAGATTTGTTGCTACACTGAATGCTTAATTGCAAAGATAAGCTGTGCTGTTAGTTCAAAGATAGTGTGTAGGCTGAGATAAGCAGATGCCAAAATTGTGAAGACAATTGCTGAAGTTTAAATTATAAAGTCTGAATTGAAAGCTGTGATTAAATAAGGACTGTTCTTCATTAATCACTATTTAGGTTTTCTCCTCTTTGTTTCATTCTCCACTTTGACAGAAGCAACACTATAGAGAAGACCTGAAGCAGAGCTAAATATCAGTGACTGATTTGGATCTTGCTTACATGGATCCTCCATTTCCACTATGTAATTAACACCAGTGGAACTACCCAGGTGCAAAAGTGATCAGAATTTTGGCTTTATTCATTCATTTATTCTGAGATGTGTTGACAGCATGCAGACCCCTCCCATCACCTCTGTGTCCTGTGCTTGTCCCAAAAGGCATGTATGTGAGCATGATATAAACTGTTCCATGTAATTACTGAAGCTCACTCCTTCCTCACTTGCTGTCTCTGGTGCAAACAGGAGCATCTCAGCTGCACACCCAATATGAGCACTGGCTCAGTGGTGGCAGAGAGCCGGCAGGGTCATGGAAAAACTGGGGTGCTGAGGTGGGTGCAGCTGAGCCCTCTTGCTGGGGCTGCCTGGGGCTGGGCAGGAGGACAACAGGGAGGCGGAAGAGCCACTTCTCTTGAGACAGTTTTAAAAGTTTAATCAACTGTGTATGCTTAATCTTAACTTTTCATCTGGTAAATCCAGAAATGACATAAACCTTTGGGGCAGGAAAAGTGTATTTGGTCTCGAGCAGCAGGTGGAGGCAGATGGATTCCCCACAGTGGGCTGGCAGCACGAGGGGCTCCCAGTACCCTTGGGGAGCCCTGGGCACCAGAAACAGCCGAGACACCCCTGTCCACGGCAGGGACGCAGAAACTCCCCCTCATTGCTGCGAGCTTCTTGCTTTGCTCACCAGCAGATGGGGTAATGCCTGACACCAGCAGCTGCTCGACGTATAAAACAGGAAAAGCTTATCTATTCACGAAGGAGAGCCCGGATGCTCCCCGCTTCCCCTCCGCCCTCAGTTTGAGGGATTGCTGCTGTCTGCTGCCCGTTCGGACACAGACGAGCGCATTTGCTGTCTAAACCAGGTGCTGTGATGTCGCTGTGGCTGACAGAAGCAAAAGACACAAACGGTGCGGTGCAATGATGTCGTAACTCCCGCCGACGCAATCAGCGCCGTGCTTGCAGCGACACTGCTTGTGCTCATTGCGGGACCATCAGGTCCAGCACTGGGTGGCATCTCCGCATCCAGGTGCCTCTGTCACGCCCGTGTCCTTGGGTGATGGGGCGGGATCACCCCGTCCTGCGCGTCGGGAAACGCGCAGCACCGCCCGCTTGTTTTTCTAAGCAGAGACCGGCTTAAAAATTACCTCTGCATTTCATGCAGCCCAGAGGAGAAGGTACGCGCTGTTAATTCCCGTGACTCCCCAGGACGCTACAGCAGGGCCGTCTGGCTGCCGTCGGCGGGGTGGCTTGGCTCGGCTGCTAACCCCGCAGCACGAATTTTGCTCGGGGAAAACTAGACGAGGTATGTGGACAGGGTAAGCACACAGTGAAAGCTAAGAACAGAAATCATCAATAAAATAAACCTCAAAGTTGTTGGCTGAAATCCCACGAAATGGGCGCCAGGAAAGGCGCAGGCGTGGGTTTGTGATGCCGTCGGCACGACACTGCGTGGTTCGTGCCACAGACGGGGACAACACCGGAGGGGAGGCGAGGCGATTCACAGTGCGCCTGTGGTGACAGTCCCCTGACAGTCCCCTGACTCACCACAGACCCAAACCTGAGCGGGGATGACAGAGCCCTTCATCTGCAGAGGGCACCCCAAGCACACCCCATTGCTCTCGTCACGCCCTCCATCAGAACTCAACAGCTATCGTCGTTTTATGGAAGTTACAGAAAATAGTGTTTATTATCAACCCAAAGCCAGCAGTCATCTTTCCCCATTGCCTTGGGGAAGATTAAATAAGGGCCATGAGTGGGATGTAAAGAAGTAAAGCGTTGATTTGATTCAGAAATCATGGGATTGGGGG
>VZTJ01006620.1:1558317-1591079 GCA_013397795.1 Orthonyx spaldingii
GGGAGGGATGGGAACTACTTGCCTGATACCGGTATGAGTGTCAGCACATTTTGGAGGATGTCTTATGTGGCATCTGATGCAGTTTGCAAACGCGAGAGGGTGGAGACCCCAGAGAGCGGATATTTTTGGAAAGAAATACCTATTTAGCGGCTACCAGCCGTGTTTAATTTGCATACATATGACTCGTGGAGATAACAGCAAATGCAAAAAGCTTTCTAAAAGGATGCTGCGCAGCGGTGCTGTCAGCTTCCCCCTCCCCAGCGGGAACGGGGCTCCTCTCGGAGCCGCGAGGAGGAGCTCCCGCCTCGGCTGAGTCCCTGCGCAGGGCTCAGCCCCGGTCCCGTGTCTGCTCCCAGCCTCCCTGTGCTTCGGAGCGTGAGGGAACAGCGGCTCCCAGCTCCCAGCCCATGACAATCTCCGAGTGCCCGAGCCACGAGACTGAAGCCGATTAGATCTCCACGGCCGCCACGGGAACGCGTACCACGCAACGCCTGGGAAGCAAGCACATAAGAGAAGGATCAGGCTTGTGCCATCTTCTGTAAATCACCAGTCAGGTTTTGAGTGATGGGGAAAATGGCAACAAACTAGGGCGAAATGCATACAATGCCAAATATAAAAAACCTGATATTTTTAGTACTGCCCTCTGTCCTGAGGAGCCCCGGAGCTGGGGAAGAAGTGAGGGTGCAGGGACGTTCCTCAGCTCTCTGCACCCGTGGGGCATCGTGCAACCACCGCAGCAGTGCGGGAGGCAGCGGGGTGGAACCTCACCCTGCCCCACACCTCGCACGTCTCTCCGAGCACTCTGCAGGCTGCTCCGTTTTATACCCGTGATGTGTCTGCAGCTCTGCCTGCCAGGTACGCAGGCTGTGGCTCCTCGGCAGCCCCCGACAGCGAGCAGGGTGCGCGGAAAGCCCGGCTCGCCCGCGGCTGTGGGGAACAAGGACCAGAGCCCCGGAGCACTGCGCGCCTCCAGGGATGCCCGAGGCTGCCTGGCAGCTACAAATCTCCTGGTGGCCATCAAAATAAGACCTAGAAGAAGCAGCTAGCGTGCGTGTTCACACACTGAGGAGAAAAGTTTCCTGCCTTTGTCTCTGCAGGTACCAGTAGCCCAAAGACGCAGATGGTGGCAGAGGTTTGTGCCGTGGAGAAACGGGGGAATTGCCTATCACACCCCAGGGGAGCCCCACTCTGGGCAGTTAGCCTAGAAAGCCATATTTTTAGAAATGTCTTGTCATTTTGATTTTCTGAAACTTACTTTGCATGATTCAAACATTTTGCTGTGCTGTATTAAATGACAGCAGTCTTTCCACAATCCTTTGTTTATGGATACAAAATTAAAAGAGTGCTTCTAGAAACAGCAGGGACTTAAGAGTGCTCCTATTCAATTTGCACAGCACACATTATTCATCCTTGCTGTTTTAGCATATTTTTAAATTAAAATTGGCAAATCTCTTACGCCAGTCTGCATTCATGACCTTTAGCCCCAAATACATTAACTCCTCAGTGAAATAATTAGGCATTTATTCTTAATCTTCGTCTCTTTTAATTTTCTCCCATTAAGTGATACAGGCAACTGTCAGAAATTTCTTATTCTCCTTATTTACCCTCTTCAGACTTGCTTGACCTCTTAAGAGGAGCTGGAGTCTCGTACTCTGCTCCTATACAAAAGTCCACAGCTGCTCTCTCATTGCATGGACCAGTCATGCTGGGGAAGGTCAACTATATCTTAAAGAAGCCTATAACACTGTTGCTTGAAGTGGGTGTGAAAGGGAGATCAGTTCACAGAGCTGAACTATTTTCACGCAAGTAGAGGACCACTTTCTCAGCACTGCCTTTCACATCCTGTTATATGTAAGAACAGTTGAGTTGTCCTCAACGTACCAGATAAACCTCTGGGAGCTGGGGACTGAAACTGAGATCTATGTATCTGCCACCAACAGAGATACATTTTTTTTTTCCACCTAAGCTGCAGCATGGATTATGAAATGGCACCAGAAGCCTTGTTGGGCACAGCAGTGCCACTGTCCATACTGCCAGATTGTTGGGTCAGCTCCTGGTATGTTTCAGCAGAGGCTATCAAGGGCTCTCTTGACTCATTCTCAGTCCCTGGATGGAGATAACAGAGCTCCTGATGGGCAGTTTGGGGTGAGTCACTGGGCATTGTGTGCCTTTTCTGTCATGTTCAGCATTAAGGAATATGTAGAAAGTTGCCTCAAAGATGATTAATAATGGAGTGGAGTTTATGTAGAAAAGGTCTGCATACTGTTTCACAAAACCCTGCTGTAGAAGTGCCTATATCAGGAAAAAATGGGTGGGAATCTTCTTGTGTGACTGGTCATTGAAGGTTTCTGCAGTGTTGCTTAGCAGAAATAGGTGCCTAAAAGCCTTTGCCTACCTCACCTATCTGTTACAAGTGTTCTTTCAGATGGGATGAATCACTTTCCTGGAATTGCCTGTTCCTCTCCACTGACTTTAAAGAGAGTTATTTGTCTTCATTTGGCCAGCTAAATACCACCTCAGGCAACCAATGGGGAAGAAAAAAGAGCTTTTTCCTCTGTAAGGGATATGGTCTGAGTTTCTCATTGACTCTTAGTACAGGAGGTGCAGGAGATTTAGGGGCAGTCTCTGCACACTCCTCTGTAACAGGGGAGGGAAGCAGACCCTTCCAGGGTAATCCTGATTTATGGGCAGCACTGTCCTGGCAGTGCCCAGCTCTCTGGGCTCCACACAGACAGCAGGAATACTTCCCTGGAAATAAAACAAATGGAAAAAAAGAAACCCCAAAACAATTGAAATCTATTGTGGCAGCTCTGCCTCACTGCACATCTACCACAGCAGAAAGCAATCCTTTACAGAAGAGATGCCTCTTAGAGTGCCACTAAAGGACCCATAAACACAGTCTTAATAAAAATAGTCATCAAAAAATGTGAGTGAGAGCCAGGAGGTTGCACAGGATTTCTGTAATTTCAATCCTTGTGCAGTAAAGTTGTGGGGAAGAGAATATAAATACATGTATATATTTATGTACTAAACATCATCTGTCAGAAAGATCACAGTAAGATTTTTGTCTTTTATGAAACAACAGTGACATCCAGTGGTACTGAAAGTACAGCCAAGGCAAGGTAAAGCCTTTCATCATGGAACAAGCTCCCTGTGCCCCGGGCCCTCGTGGGAGGCTGGCAGGATGCAGGCAGCTCCAGTTGCCCACAGTCTTGAGCAGCTCCTCTGTAAGGTATGAACCTGTAAAGGAAAAGAGAGAGAGAAAAAACCAATGTTTTTCAGAGCATGGAGTGAGGACACATGCATTTCAGAGAATTTTTAACAGCACACATAGGTAAAAAAACCCCAGCCAGTTTTCAGAAAAAAAAACCATCTTCACGTCAATTAAAGTCTACTTCCATGGAAACAAATGCATTCTATAAAAAAATAACTCCCAGGCACTTAATTTAACTTACTCTAAGACATAATTAAAATTGCTTCTTTCCTTTTTTTAATTCCTACCCCCCCACCTCATTTTCTATTTTGTGTGCTGATTTATAACCTTCTTAAAAATATTTTCCTTGAGCTTTCTCTCTAATCTCTTCCCATTTCCCTTTATTTTTCTACTATTTAGATTTGAATTGGTTCAATTAAATTTTCTTTTCTACTTCTGACTGGTTCCCTTGAATAAGCTCTCAGGGAGCGTCTGCCTCTTTCTGCTGTCATTTTGACGTACTTGCTTATTGCTTTCCATCGATTTTCCCCTAGGACTTAATTTTAATCCAATTTACAGTGTCGGTAATCTGGGTAGTTTCTTTTAGTTAGATTTGGATTCCAACTAATTTCCTTTCCATTGACAACTGTCCAACTCGCTCCGTTTAAATCATTGTACTCACTCTGTCTCGGCCAGGCTGTTCCCTTTCCAGCTGGGGCTTGCTGGCTCTCACCTGCTGCTGGCTGGGAAGGGGAGGGAAAGACTGAGTGGTTGGGAGATCAGGTGGCAGGAGGCAGGGCATCAGAGGCAGACACCCTCCCCATCCTGGGCTTCAGTTATTTACTTGTGGCCAGAGCAAGTGGTGGGAGTGTTGATGGGAGCCAGGCTCTGTCTGCATGGGTGTACCACTCCTTGGGTTTGTCGAGGAAGACTTATTTGCTGGGGCACATCTAAAGATCCATTAACTAGTGGTGTGAAGCCAGTATTCAGTAATAAAAGCATTTTAAATCCTCCCCCTCATCCCTGAATCATGATGCACGCTCTTGTTCCCAGAGTAAAATGGTCAAAATTTGTTTGCCGTTTGTCAGGCATGAAGCTACAGCGAGCTGTGAACACTCTTCTTTCCACGGTAACTCCAGGAGGTATTTGTAGCTGTATGATGCTCCTCTCACTTTGATTTCGTTCTTTTGCTTCTGTCATATTTTCTTTTCTTGCATAATTCACTCATGCAATTTCTTCTTTGAAATGTAAATGAAGAAGCTGTTTTATCGGATCTATATGGAAAATCATAAATGCTCTTATCTCTAACAGCCTAACCACACATTTGGGAAAAAAACCCCCACACTATAATATGAGCATATTTTTTTTCTCAGAAGTGTACTTCTTTATAATATTTAATTAAAGATATAAAAATAGTCTCTCCAGTTATTTTCCAAAAGATCTGTCTTGGCTTCTTCTGTAGGAAGGAAATTAGGAAAATTCTTTAAAAGGAATTAAAAAGCAGCTATGTTTGGAAGCAAAGTTGCAGTTTTTTTGCCACTTATATTGAATATCACCACCACAAATCTCAGCTGAATCTATTAGAAAACATTATGTGCTCTTGCCCTGCCATACACCCATCTTTTGTCCAGTTGGCAACCGGCTAAATATTTCATCAGCAAATAATTTTTGCTTAATGCGAATTTACTCTTAAATGCCTTTTCCCTCAAGAACGCACATTTCCCCTTCATCCAGCATGAGTCTTCTTATTTAGATTGCAGCAGTTATTGGAGCATGATGAGCCTTATTACAGGTATTGATTTGTCTTAGGCTGCTGCCTAGACAACTGTTTGCATTGAACCACCACACCATCACACAAGGATCTGCCTTCGTTTTCCAGTGGCTGTTTGTTTTCCTCGTGAGGGCACAGGCAGGCTCACTCTGGGCAGCTCCGGTGATCCTCCACAGCCGCGCTGCTCTGTACCTTGTGAGGGCACACTGAGCAAAGACAAGGTGCAGGCTGTAATGGGCTGTCACCTCTCACAGACTGTGCAGGCTTATTTTTAGAACCGTGCATCAGACACAGATTTGACTGATGGGAGCTTGCTTTCAGCTGCTTCTTCTCTAAGTGACTTTTTGAAGAAGCTCCGTGCTCCTCCCTGCAATGACTCCTCTGGGTTTCCACTCCTTGGAGCCAGGAGAGCAATGGCTGCCTGAGCACTGCAGGGGGAAACCAGAGAGAGATAAGAGGACAGCGAGGGTAGCACCTTGCTGTAAACATGGATAGAGTGAAAGTCATTACAAATAGCTTCAAGATGTCCTATAATGTTCTTATCATGACATAGGCCCACTTCTTGCTGTATTCAGTGTACTTGCTTAACTTTTATCAAATGACAAGTTCCATCAGCATCCAATAACATACAGAAACACTTGAAAGAACGTGCATGAGCAATATCCTATTATTGTTCTGCACCTCTGCATTGATGCTTGCTGTGTTGCATATTAAATGTGTAAACACTCCCTCTCAAGTTATTCTTCACTTGTGTGGAAACTGCTGCCATAACTCCCCAAGCACTACAGCTGTATGCGGGCCTGGGCACAACTTTCTGAGGAACAATTTGCAAAAAAAATAGTAATTTCCTTCCAAAAAAATTATCTGAGAGAGAGGAATCCTGTTTCTTAACTGTCTCCAACAGCACACTGCGGCTGGTTTTCATGTACCTGGAGGCTGTTACGGAAGTGTTGTTCAGTACATCTGTTCAATGTCTGTGCCTTCATTTTTTTATGGGTCACGGAGTTATTTGCAGTCTCCATTTTCCTTCTTTTAAAGGGGAAAAATGAGCACTATTGTCTTGTCTGGTAAAAGATGAAAGCAGGCATACTCTAGAACAATTTTTAAACCATGAGGCTGTTTCTCCTTAACAAGGTGTGTTAAAGCTGTGCTTTATCCACTGCTCACCTCTGTTGCACCTCTGGTCTCAGCTTCGCAGCCTGCATGGTCCTGTGAATGAATAAGAAGCACATCAGGCTGGGAACAGGGCCTCAGCTGCCTCCTCTGCAGGCTTCATTGGCTGCACAGTGGTCCCTCAAGCCTCCCCAAGCAGTCGATGTAGGGAGTGAGGCTCTCACGTGGAGTGGGATGGGTCTTTACCTACCACATCTTTCTCCATGGGATACAGAAGCTGGGAGAGCCAACAATCCCTGCCCTAAAGTTCTGGGGACACAGCAGCCAAATTAAACTCCTAAAGTGAAGATTAAGTCTACCTCACACATATCCTAGAAACACAGAGCTGCCAGATACCCTCCCCTTCTCTGCTGTGTCACATTTATCAAGTAATGACATTAGGCATAATTAGTTGTACTGCTGCATTTGCAATCAATTTAATATTAGCAACTTCAGTCTGTTTATTTGCTTGTTATCAATAAAACTATCCAAGGGTCTGAAAGTAAGTGCAGATTAAGAAATAATTGCAGAGGTTTATAGTTCAAGTCAGGCAATCTTCTTAGGGATTTGGGCGCTGTTTAGAAGATGCCTGTTTTCAATCACCACGGGACTCTGATCCCACCAGCACTTGTATGCACACAGTCACCAGCTTACATTTTCAGAAATGACTAATAATCATTGAAGTTTAGTATGAAGGACTTGCTATCTGCCTGCACACACCTACTATGGTGCCTGAAATCAGACCTCAAAAATGCAGACCTGTGACACCACTGGCCA
Source organism: Orthonyx spaldingii (assembly GCA_013397795.1). Classification (NCBI taxonomy): domain Eukaryota; kingdom Metazoa; phylum Chordata; class Aves; order Passeriformes; family Orthonychidae; genus Orthonyx; species Orthonyx spaldingii. The sequence goes on from VZTJ01006620.1 coordinate 1,565,211, forward strand.
CTTGGTAAATACAGGGCAAAATGTGTATATAGTTTTCAGATCTTTGGCATACACCTTTAGTTCCTTGTATTTCATGGACTATTTGCAAAGTAGGGTGATAGAACCAGGAGTAAATCTAAGATGCAGAAGTAGATATCTGGGTGTTCAACCCTGAGTAAAGGAGGTGTTTACAAAGAAGTCAGTTTAACTGACATCATTGTGGGCATGCTCCCTTAAAAATCTTACCTTGAAGGGAAATTATCTGGAGAAATAGAAAAAAAGGAGTGATTTCACGATGCTTGAAATGCCGGTGGCTCTTCCAGTTGGACTCGGTGGGAGCAAAGCCGGTGTTTGATGGTTCCCGCTTCAGCGCAGCTCACATGGGCTTGCAGCTCTGTTACCATAGCACCAGGATCTCTTGCAGCACATTTTCCATCAAGTGCTGGTTAAGATTTTTTTCCTTAAATCCAAGAATCCAAAGTGAGTGACATGTTAATGGAATGTCTTCAGAAGAAAATATATGCTCTAATATTATTATATTGCAATAAAGATGCTGAATCTGCAAGTTTCCCTTTGATTTTTCTGTCTCCTCTCTCTCAAGATTTTGAATCATCTTCCATCAATATATTATAATTTCCACTAGCTGAAATGAAAATTTGCCATGAACAATGGGAAATGGATGAGAGAATAAATATAAATCCTCCATCTTAGCACAGCACTCTGGATTTTGTTTCTTATCATGGCACGTATTACAGATATTGAATAAACTGATGGACTGTAAGGGCAAATCCCTACCCAGTCTTGGTTCAAGACCAAATTCAACATATAAAATAACAAAGGAATGGCAACACAGCAGTAATGCCTCCTTATATTTTCAGCCTATGGCCTGGATTTAGGAGCTTCAGATATTTTAGTGCATTGTAAAAAATAGAAGCCTGATCACCTCAGATCCCTCCGTCCTGCGTAAAGAAATAGTCACCTTCAGAGCACTTCTGATCCCATTGCACCAAGAGATAGCACAGGCTCTTGATGGTCAGCCAGCTGTTATAATTAAACAGGATAATGTCAACCTCATGTTTACAGTTTTCAAGTAGGGAGAGATTTTCAAAAGTGCTCAGTTTGTGTCTCTAAGTCCAGGAAGCAGTTCACCATTTACAAATATCTAAAAACATATTTTTTAGTACCACCAAAAAGGTTTTGACTGAATCTATACATTTTTATTGGATTCTCTGCTCTCATAAATCAGTGTGTTCTCAATAAGCATCAGGAAGGCGTTCCACTGCAGTCTTCCCATAAATTTAGTACCTTTTAATCACAGAAGGAAGCTTTGTATTGTAGCAGGCAGCTTATAAAGTGGCTTTTACCAAACTGAGCCACTTATTTGTAAGCCTCTCTATTAGGGAGCTACAGATAAGCTATTTGAGAACTGAGCAAGGTCTGGTGGCTGGAGACCAGGGGCTGCCCCCAGTGACACCAATGCAGATTTGGAGCAACTGCCCTGGAGTTAATAGTTGGATGTATAAAACCTGAAAAGTCCTCCAGCCACACGTTCATCTACCTCAATGTACAGGTATTTCTTCTCTAGAGCTTCGTGTCGTTATGAAATGAAATATTTTGTTCAGAGGGAAAAAGGAACACCACTTTGTTTTTCAGCACCCTTTTAATCTTGCAGCAGGATTAAAATGCTTTTTGGTTTAATGCTAATCATATGCCCCCTGATTTTAGAGTGGCCTGGAGTTCCTCTAAATGGTTCGTGTGGCATGACGAGGCTGCTTCTGAGAGGATTAGAGAATTATGCATGTCATTTAAGGTCAAAAAGGCCTCCCATTAATTTTCAAAATAACAAAACTTCTTTTCCTAAGAATTCAGTCTCCCTGTAAAAACATCCATAATAATAATAATAAAAATTTTTTTTAGGATATTAAAAAAAGTTAGGATATATTTTGTCCACTTCAGAGGCCTTGCTGGTAAGGGAAGCACCACATCTGTAATCAGCAGTGATTCCTGTGTGCTCTCACTGCCAGAGGGGATGTCCTGAGGTACCCCCAACCTTCGTTCCTGAGTGATAATCCCCTTTGACACTCTGGTGTCCCCAGCAGGACACACCCCAGACATGGGGCTGGTTTCTTACAAGACTTCTCCTTTCACCAAGCTGGGATAGTGGTATTTCTTTCATGTATTCCTATTTCCTCTACCTTGTTTTACCCCCTCAGGCAAGGCCACCTGAAAACACAGGTTCAGGGTTGTGCAAACATGGATTAAAATCTCCTTAAGGATCAAAACTTCTGTTGCAGGTCTACTGCACATTTTGAAAAGAGCTATTTTGCTTACATAGCCTTGTAATTTCTCAGACACAGTCATGAAAGATAGGCTAAATCACCTCAGAGAATCATTTTCTTATAAATTAGCCCTTGCTACTTTTCTAGTTGATAAATTTAGCAAAAATTTTCATTATCTCTTCTTAACCCTCTGTTACATTTAATTTTAGTTCATGCAATAGCATCATGCAAGATATTTGAAAGTTTGGAGTCTTTGTCAGCAGAAATGATTGGCAGCCTGAAGCAAAAATAACTCATTATAATGGGAAATATATAGAACAGATTCATTTCTTTTTGCATTCAAATGATTTTGGGGAGTGAATTTTCTATGCTAGGTTAAACTCCTACTCCCTCCCACCTCCTCTCACCTCTCCCACACATACTTAGGTGGTTCCTGATGATATTTTTACCGCTTCTTTATTGCAATATATATATTTTCAAATATTTGCGTGTTTTAATTTGTCCCAAGAGGAAAGGATCAAACAGTGAAAATAATCTTACCTATCTCAGTGCTATCTGAACTGATCTCCATCTTAAAATAGGTATTCTTCTGAGGCATATTAGCTTTATTTAAAAACATCTCATTAAGTTACTTGATTTGCAAATTAGTCATTTAACATTCAAATCTTGTCTATGGGAATATGTTCCTTATAAGACCAGATTAAAACTCCTGACTTGGGAAAGAGACGTATAGAGAAGGTGAAAAGGTAGTGACTGTTTCTCACTAGCAGCAACTAAAGGACACTAAATGACGTTTCCTGCAAGTCTCAAAAGATGAAGTAATTTGCTACAGAATCCATAATTAAACTGTGGAATCAGTTGCTGCCACAAAATGCCAAATGTGGATACCCATGCAGTGTTGGGCACTGGAGATATGATAATGAGCTCACTTGTGCTTTTGTCCAGCTCAGCCTGTTGGGTCTTACACTCCCAGATTCCTGTTGTGTTTTTCACCCTACATCTAGAAAGTTTATAAATTAATCTAGTTTCAGAATAATAGATAACAAGTAAGCTCATGCTAATCCATGGATGTAGTGGGAATTCTTCCTGTAGATGCTGAAGGCATAACTCCCTCACTCCATGGGGGCAGAACACATAAGTCCCAGGACAACCTCCTAGTCCTATCCTCATGGCCCATTCAGCACGTGAAACAGATTCACTCTTTTGTTTCTTAGCCCTCAAGGAGACTGATTACATTCAGATGGTAGATGGCTTTTTGCAAATAAGAAAATAGAAGTTGAATAGACATGCACCAACACTTTGGCAGGGGAAAATGTTTCCTTTCTGTGCCAGTCCTTCATTGTCCTATCAGGTAAATACACTGCCTGCCAAGGAGATCTGCTCTTTGAACATAGACAGAAATGTGCAAATCTTCACTACTGGGCTCCAGGGAAAGCACTAGGAATAAGCAACCTCGACTTGAAAAGACTAATCATGGTCAGACTTCAGTTTCATGTCCTTCCCCTCCCTTTAAAAAAGAATTAATAAATCTGCATTTCTTGGAAAGTTGTGCCTGAAAGCTGCTGGCAGTAAGTGTTTTGCATCACCCACTGTCACAAGCAAGCCCCAGCCTTGGTGAGGGGAGCGTTGCACAGCCCTGGGATGTGGCTCAGCAGAGAAGCCCAGCTCAGGGCTGCTCCTCCCTGAGCTCTCTGCTCCAGTGCACTGGGGGTAGGAGCATTCGTGATGTTACCAGATGGTACTTTTTGGAAAAACTTGGATGCATTAAAGTAACCACTGCCTATTCTTGGGGGTCAGCTATGAAAGGCACCTCAGGAAGCTCTGTGCCCTCTTTTTCCTTTGCAAACTCTGTGAAGTTTGGATTGGCTAAACTGAGGACAGGACCTGAACTCCATGGTCATGAACTCCAACAATCTGGCCTGAGCTCATGGTCAAGCTGACCTGAACTCCTCCATTGTCCTCCCCTGAATTCCATGGTCAAGCCAGGTTAGCAAAGATAAATGGAATTCTCTCTACTTCAAGGGAAATCATGTGGCTTGGTAGCCTGTTATAAGAGAAAGAGAAATTTGATCTCTTTGATTCCTTGTGCCCTAATGACTTAGAAATATCAGACTTTTCAGATGGGCCTCACTTTCTTAGGAGTCAGAGTGTGCTATGATTCTCTCCTCCCTCCTAAATACAGGAGAGCTTAAAAATAGTATTGATAGCTTTTTATACGTATAGCTTATTTGTGCATTTTTTTTTTTTGCGAGGTTAGAAGAGCATTTGACAGCTCACAGGAGGAAGTACCTCTGTCATTCTGTGGCCGCCCATGTTGTCAGTGACCATTTGCACATCAAACGGAAGGGATCCCCTCTTGTAGAAAAGAAAGTCAGACAGTGCAGTGTAGAAAGAAACTCCACAGCATTTCCCCAGTGCTTTGGCCTTTAGGACTCCCTGAAGGATCAGTACACATCCATTTGTTGTAACACTGGGGAAGATATGGTCTTCCTTTATGGTCAGCCTAATGCTGTTTTTCTAGGCTGATGCAATATGTCAAAGTCAGGCAGATTCACATGGCAGCACTTTGGCTCCTTCTGATTGAGTTTTTTGTCTCCTCCATCTTGGCAGCTCAAAAAATCAGCTCAATTTAATTTGAAATAAAGACAATGGATGTCAGCACTGAAAATTTCCAGTATTTGAGAGGAGAAAGAGTCAAGCAGCTGCCACAAGCATAAGGCTTCTGTGAGGGCTTTTCTCAGACTCAGCAGGGAAAATGAGATAGGGGCAGACTGTGTAATCAGTGATTCTTTTTAGCTCCTGAAAAAGGGCAAACAAACATCCAAATCAAAAAATACAGCTGAACAGGCCATGAAATACAGTACCTACAAAAGTAGCCTGGTTTGAGTTGTGTTCTTTGCAGAGAATGTGGCTCCCATGCATGAATAGCTGTGAGGAGAAAAGAAAGAAAATAGTAGACAGCTGTGCAAAATAAATATTACTTTACTTATGTTTTAAGAATGAGATATCTCTAGGCTCATCTAGAGCTCACCTCTAGAGTTTGTAATAGAGGGGTATTATTTTTTGTACATGAAAATGTTGTAAGTCGAATGTACAGGTTTGTGAGTTTAATAGAAATGGTTTCTGTTGTGATGGTAAGCTTTATATTCTAGTCACGATGCATCAGCAGTTTATTCTGGAGTTCATTCTGAGGAGGTAATGACTAGGAAAATGACAAAGAAAACTGTTACTGACCATTAGTGAGCAATCACTCTGTCATATTACCAAGATAATTTAGATAAATATGGGGTTTAGCTGTCTCCAAGGGAGACGGGATGCTGATATCTTAGATAGTGCTGCTTTTTAAAGCTTTTCCATTTGATGAATATATATTTTCGCCTCAAAGACACAGACTAGTTCCCCATATCTTCCTGATGGAAATAGTAATAGCTCATTTCAGTGCTGTCATCTTTGCTCAGTTGTGTAAAGCATGAAGCTACAGAGTTTTGCAGCAAATATGGAAAGCTCTGTTTGGAAACATAAGGTATTTAATAAATGAATGTAGAACATACCATGTTTTTCTTCAATTGGCTTCCATTATTTTAGCAGCTGCTAATTATGCAGTGTTGATATTTAGAGAAAGAGTAACAGATTTATCTGTTCCATCTGGATAATCAGGCTTTTAGAGCATGTCCTTCTACCAACATTGGACTTAGCTCTTCCTGTTTCTTTTTTTGATCCTGAGGCCATATCAGGTTAAATTAAAAGGTGCAGATTTCAGTTGAGAAAACTGGACAATTTGGTACTAGTTTTTAAAAGTAATTTCACTGTAGTCATCACTGGCACAAGATGGCTTACAAGGAGCTCCACTGGATCAGCTGGATATTAAGACACGGATTCATAATACACAGGCCAAAGATTTTCAAGATCCATCTGCCAACATTAGGTTTAGGCACCCTGTATAATACTGGTTTTTCCGTGTTGTACTTCAAATATCACATCTTTCTCCAAAAGCATATAGTTTTGCAGGAAGGTTTTGCAGCAGTCAGATGATTGCCCAGGTTGAAAATCAGATATTCCAGTGCAGAGGACACAGAAACACAGCATGTGCTCTCTGTATTTACAGTTGCACTACACATACACAGGGCAACACTGCTCAGCATGTGTAAGTGCCACAAAGCCACTGCTGTAAGGAATTCAGTCACCATTGTGCCCACAATTTCCATATGTCCATGAACAGCCCCAAAATGGATATACTACACATCATGCTTGGCAGGAGCCACTCAGCTCCTGTTCCATAGTCTGAGCTTTTGTCTTTAAATTGACTCCACATTCTTGAGCATTGTCAAAGTGATGAGATCTACCTGGAAAGGAAAACATCCAGAGCCAGGACCAGATGGACGTGCAAATCATCCTGATTCACCTCCGAGGACATTAATGCTCCAGGCACAAATGACAATTTGTATCTTCAACTTCAGTAATCTTTTAACTAGGGATCAAACTAAACAAAAGAAGGGCTCAGAGTCTCAAGAATTGATGTTGCAATAGACTTGGGATTAGATCCTGTTACTCCTGAGCTTGTGGTCAATTTTTGCTGTGTGGCGTGATGCTTTTGCATCAATTTAAGTGGCATAGCTGTTGAATATTTGAAGGTCAAAATTAAGTCAATAGGTGGGATATGATGGAGCTGAAAGGACAGAACAGGTGCAAGGGACTTGTCAGATGGACGGGCTGGAGATGCAGACTACCATGTCTTGGAGTTTGATGGGATAGAAATGATATCTGTACAATGCATCTGGTTTAATTTGGGATGTAGAATAAATTGCTACAGGCTTTCTGTGGGGCTGAGACCTTATGGGGCCCTGCCAATTCATTAGAATAATCAGTAGCCCTGACTGCAGCCCCCATTCACACACTGCCCTGGAGCAGGGAGCCTTTGCTCTCCAAAAACAACATTATTTTTTGAAGACTTAAGTCATGATTTCCCAATCATTAGTGTCAGCACTGATGAGTGGGAGCAGATAAAACCACTCCAACTAAACATATACTCATCAAAATAGTGAACTCATTTTGGGTACTTGGGGGCAAGTAATTCCTCTCTGTTGTACTCACCTGCTTGGTGGGAGGCAGTTCCTCGGCCTGCAGGCAAAAATGAGCCAATGAAATCATAATGAATAAAGGTTAAATTTTCACCATTAATGTATCATTGATGTAATTCACTCAATTCACTTACTCTGTTGTTTTATTTTACTCAGGCCAGACTTTCCCATTTTTTTCAACCTATTTTTAGCACAGTATAAGTCATATTGGACACAGGATGCCATGGCTATTTCCATAGCAACAGGCTCTTCTAAATCTTGATTAGGATTTCTTGGCAGTGCTGTTTTCTCAATGTCTGTTTTTTGAAAAAAAAAAAGCTTTAGTCAAGCACAAACCTTTAAAGAAGACATACACCAAGAAAACAACTGTAAGTGGATATAATTATTTTCTGGAAAAGCACACCAGAATTTAGTGACATGTACCTTTAAAGGATTTTTGAACCCACAACTGTGAGATAAGATATATACTAAGTGTACCGCACAGTATGTGGTTCCAGAAGGTGAGTAAAAGCATCAACCTCAGGAGAATACTTATTTCTTCATATTTAATCCACACATTTTTCCCCCAAATGGTGTGATGCAATGCTTTGTGTCTTACTGTACAACAGATTTTTCCAGTGTTCAGGTTCCTCTTTTGAGCCAGATGTGTTTTCACCAAGGCAGCCTGGCCTTTAACCATGGACCAAAGGGAGATTATGTGCTTCTGAAGTCACTAAGCAGGCACTCAATTTCGTTTGTTTTCTTTTCCTCCCATAATACATCTCTACTTTTCTGAATCTTTCAGCCTCTATGTGCTTAATTCACTGGAAGTACAGTTCTAAAAGGCATTAGGGAAAGGATGTATACTTGTTATGCAGTCAAAAAACTTGTGACTAAAGTTGCTGATGAACTGGCATGATCTCTGTAATACTGTGTAAAGGTTTCAGGAGCTTTCAGATTAATCTGAATTAATCCTAAGAAATAACAGAAGAATAACAAAACCCCAGTGCACTTTCTGCAAACAGTAGCATAAAGGCCAGCAATTATTTAATTTGGTTATCTTATATAAGCAAAAATTTTTCATTTACCCTAGCTGGTAAATTAATATTAGCATGGTGCTACTCCAGGTTCCAATCAGTTCTGTACTGGCAGAGTAGAGCTGCAGAGCTGGGTCAGTTATGAAATACTAATTTTGACCTCTTTGTCAGGCTGAACACTGCAGGTTAACTTCACAGAAAGCCCTGTTTGGTCAGTCTGATCATTGGTCAAAATGTTCAAGCCTATCACAGATAGACCCTAGCAGGACAGCAACTACCACAGGATCCATTACTGCATGGTAAGATATTTGTCACTTTAGTACTTTTTCAATTATTTTCTTATATTTGTATTTAAATAATTACTGTAAAATGTGGGAAAGTGTATTTATTGTTCAACACTTTTCTGACAAGAGTGATAGTAGTTACCACATCACACCCACAGACAGCCCAAGGCTTTTCCCTGAGCAGTTAGAGAGCAGTAAAAGCATGGGGCAAGCTTGGAATAAGGCCTTTTGGCTCTACCATTCCAGCCTCTGAAAATTACACCTCTGACACTTTTTGAGAGAGAAATAAATCTACATTTCATTCTTACCAGTGGATTTTTCTTCATGGATTTGTCTCATTGGTCCTGTGGAAATTACACAGAAATCATAATTCTGCAGAAAGGAATAACAGTTTTAATCTACATCATGGGGAAAAAAACCTCCTAATTTGATTTGTTTTGGACCTATGAATTTTTCATCTGAAGTCCATCTACTATTTCCTCACTGTTATGTTCACCTTGTCCATAGAGTAACTCTTTCATTTATTGTTAAGCAAATCCATTCCAGTGTAATTAATCAGTGTTTTAAGGGAAGTTGCATTATATCAATAATCATCCTGTTTCCCTTCATCTAAACTTCTTCCAGTTCCATTATGTTCCCTGTGGGCAGAAATCTGAGGACCAGAACTACCTAAACAAGTCAAATTCAAATATATCATGCATTGCTACAGAGGCACAACCATGTTCTCTGGTTTGTTCTCTGTTCCTTTCTTGTAATTCCTCACATTTGGTGCATTTCTTTGAGTGTTGGACTTTGAGCTTGCAATTTTAATACGATACTTATAGCCCAAGTTTTTGCTTAAGTCAGGTAAAACAAGTTTTCATTGTGCTTTACATTTATGTGAATTCAACCTAATTTCCTAACTTTTTTTGCCCAGTCTGTCATCACTTCCAGGTTCTTCTGCTGCTCTTAACAACCAGCCCTAGTTTCTTTTTTCTTTCTGAATAACTCTGTGTCATCAGCAGACCACATCACCTCCCTGCTCATTCCATTTCCAGGTTGTCTATGATTATGCTGCACCACTCAGACCCCACTGGAAATCACCTCTACTGTTAGAACTGGTCACTTATTCTCTTTTTTGTACCTTGAAACCAAAGAACATATTCAGGCCAGAGCCATCTTTCTTCCTCCCTTGCAGGTGAACTACTTTGACAAACCCATTGTCCAGTAATCGTCAAAGAAGTCTTGGGTGTCTAAATACATGACACCATGTATGTTGATGTCTAGATCTATTGATGCTGGCTGGAAATTATCTGATCTTATCAAGCTGTCGCAGTGTGCTTTGTTCATATTTGCCCTATAACTTTGCTCACTGGCCCTTCATTCCGTTTTTGCACATGTATTTGTAACCAGGTGTCACTAGTACAGTCTGATGTCTTGCAACCAGGACCTGGAGCACAGGTGGTTTGGGGCACGTGCTGTACAAGAGCACTGAAGGAAAAGCAACATGAGCATTACCAGGGCTCTCATTTCACACCTTCCTCATTTCTGAAAGTGGTTCTAACACTTGTGCTTTCATGAACAATATGGATACAGTTCCTGACGCACACTTGTTCATTGTTGACAACTGGATAAGTTATTTAATGAATATGGTAACTGTCATGCTGAAAAAAGGAAAAAAATATTACGTTTGTAGACACCCCCACAGCCAGCATCACAGACACCCCTACAGACATCCTTATAGACAGCCCTGCAGCCTGTGAACCCCAGCCTCCCCACAGCCACGCACAGCTGAACAGACAGTGTGTTTTAATATGGGAGGAGGGAAAACACAGACTGAAACAGCAACAGCAATGGCCAGTCAAATTACCTTCCAAGCTGTTATGCTTCCCTGAAATGGTGATGCTCTTACACAGCCTAGGGAGATTTTTAAACTGATGTTTCTCACAATAACTTTATTCAGGTTGTGGATACCTGATAGCAGAGAGGGACAGACTGTGCTGATGGAGAAAATGTGGGCTGTCCAGTGGCAGCTGGGGAGAGACATGATCCAGGGTTGCAAGTTAAAAAGCACAGTCTTTATTTTCTTCTGTTTTTTATGACGAAAACTATATGATGTTATACATAGTAAGTGACACTACAACATTATTTTGATTTCCTGTCAACACACATTTCCCCCACAAAATCTTTATTTTACAAAAACAGGAGGAAAAAACCCAGCCTTCTGTCACAGTTTTCTAACATTTTGTAGTCAGCTGCTTGAAGACACCATTATGTGCCAGCCATTTTTTGAGCAGGGATTTCAGTATATCATAGCCAGTGTTTATATTCTTGCATTAGTCTATTTGGGGATAGAAAATCTACGCAAGATAAATGAAGTAAAAGGATCTGTGGGAAGTAAATGAGTTCCCATTCTTGTTGAATCATGCATAAGATAAGGTCACAACAAGACAAAATAGGGTCACTTTCAGATAAAATATATGTAATAATATCAGCAGAAACTTTCTTTGATTAAAGATATCTTCTAGAGGAATTAAGTGATGTTATGAAAGCGATTTCCAAATATAGTTGCAAGATAACCTTTACTGCACTGGTTTTATGGCTATCAATTAAAATACATATCCCCATGAAATAGCTTTGTAAATCTTAATGTTCTTCCATCTGTAGTTCAAGAGGTAAACTCATGGCAAAAAAGAGAACACAAAAAAGAGAACATACTCTTTCCTGCAAGGGAGTATCTGGTACTCCACAGGCATGCCAGGTGTAAATAAACATAAGCTTTTACACATACTACATACATATATGCATGCCAATACACAAAAGTAAGCTAATCAAAACCTTGTTTTCTTTTAAACGTGCTGCTTCCATGGTGCTCTCTGTTGAATTAGGTGATTAACTCCACTCTTTGGGGGAATGTGGTTTTCACTCTGATCTCTGATTTTCCTTTGGCAATAAGTTCAGCATGCCATAAGACAGACATGGATTCTTGATACCTAGTCCACTGGAAACAAGACAGAGAAACTAATAAAGAAATAGATGTCATTATTTGCTTAGGTTTATATTCAGAAGACAGAGCAAACCAAGTGATTATTTTTGGAGAACTGCTCAGTGCCCAGTATGGTTTTGATGGTTTTGGTCCCTCATTTCCTTTTGCCTACCCTGGGCATTTCAGCCTCAAAGGGTGTGTGGCCTCCTAGCCCCATGTCCTAGTTTGAAGACAGGTGTCTGCTAAGGAAGGCAGGAGCCTCCCTTGGAATAGGAAATGTAATCCCCTTCCCTCCGAATTAGTATAATTTTGAAATTAAAGGGGCTTTCAGGCAATGTTGTGGGAAAAGAAATAACAGTTCTTTACTAATATATATATATCAAGACAGACAAACAACAACAATGGCAACCACAACAAACAAGAACAGAGCAAACCCCCAGTCCAGTCTCTTCTTGCTCCCTGTTAGCAGTTGGGCAGGACGGGTGCGATGGCTCCTCCTCGGCTGCAGGGGGCGCTGTAGCGCAGGTCTCGGCTGTCTCTCCCTGGCAGTGATGGCAGGCGTGGCCCCAGCAGGGATGGAGCTGGAGCTTCTTGTAGGCAGAAACCCCGAAGCTGCAGCAGGGGTCCGGCAGGGCTGGGCAGGGCAGGGCAGCCCGACTCCCAAGCCACGGCTGGCAGGGGCTGGCTCCGGGAGAGGCAGGCAGGCAGCAGGAGCCAGGAAAACTCCACAGTGGTGACAAGCAATGGCAGCTTCCCTCTCTTCTGAATGCCGAGAGGCAAAGAGAGCGAGCTACTGCTTCCCTTCCTTTTTCTCAGCCCAGCTGTCACGAGATCTCTGCCCCCTTCAAGAGGGAAATGTCCAAATAAGGGAATAGCTACTTACAAGTTCTTTTACTCGACTAGTCTGTCTATTGTTTTTCCTAAGCACCCAGTCGTTATGGTGTCTTAGCAACGTATGGGCAAAAATTCCCTAAGATAAGAGAAACAAAAAGAAGGATTCCAAACGCCAACACCCCACACGTTTCAGATGGGGCTGGATTCTTGCCTTGCCAGAGCTGCTTTTGTCTACTGTGTTCACAGATAGCAGAGTCAGGTGACATGGTGGTGTGCTCCTGTGCTGCCTTAAAAAGTCTCCCTGTCTCAACCTACTCAAGGAAATCAGCATCAATTTTCCCAAGCTATCTAAAGGTAATCCCAAAAAGGACCTCTGTGGCAAAACTTTAGGAAAATTCAGCATACTTCAGAAAATACATTTTGTGAGGCAGACACAATGTAGCAAGACTAGCTATATTGCTTTTCTCTCCAGTAAACTTTTATTATTGTGTTATGACAACCTGGTGTGCTGGTTTGGGATGGGGTGGAGTTAATTTTCTTCACAGCGGCTGGTATGGGGCTGTGTTTTAGGTTTGTGCTGACCACAGAGTTGATAATAGAGAGATGTTTTTGTTATTGCTGAGCAGGGCTTACACAGAGTCAAGGCCTTTTCTGCTTTTTGTACGGGCACACTGGCAAGGATGTTGGGGGTAATGGGAACATGGGAGAAGACACAGCTGGGACGGGTGACCCAGTCTGACCAAAGGGATATTCCAAACCATATGACATCATGCTCAGTGTATAAAGCTGTCGGGAAGGAGGAAGAAGGGGACATTTGGAATAATGGCATTTTTCTTCCCGAGTAACCATTGTGCATGATAGGGCTCTGTTCTCCTGGAGATGGCTGAGCACCTGCCTCCCATGGGAAGTAGTGAATTAATTCTCTGTTTTCCTTGTTTGTGTGCACATCTTTTTTCCCTATTAAACTGTCTTTATGTCAACCCCCGAGTTTTGTAGGTTTTAGCTTCTCAATTTTCTCCCCAATCCCCAGTGGGGGAGTGAGCAAGTGGCTGTTTGTGCATGGTTGCTGACTGGGGTTAGACCACAACACCTGGATAGGACTATACAACCTCTTTATGCTCAATGATCCCACACATTTAACTAATTCTGCTTGCAAAATGCTGGTGGGAACATTTGTTCTCCAAGATTTGTGTCATGGACATGCCATAGCCTCGATTACAGTAGTATTTAATATTCAAGCATTATCAAACTTAAGTTTGGTGAGTTGCTGGACATCACAACCATAAATTTTGTGGGGACGTTTCTCCAGAATAATGCAGATATCTCAGGTAAATGTTGCCACTGTTATTGCAGAATCTTCTATACTCATAGAGCCCTAGCAGATTTATTATTTAGTTTTCTGCCCTCAAATCTTCTCAGTTTACTGTATGTGACAAATATAAACCCAGAAGCCTGACCCTTCATAAATGCCAAGCAAATATAAAAACATTGCAAAGCCTTTTGCAAACACATCAGTCACTCATCTCCCAAGACTGCAAGTTTTTGATCTAAGTTCTTGCAGCCTTTCCTACTTCTTGTTCTCTGTCTCCTTTATTAGGTTCAGGACAGAGTTAAGCCTCAAGTGAGTGTGCTCTGCTTGCCCTACTCCTCCAAAAATCATCTGCTTCACTTCCGATGGGAAAAGACTATTTGGCTTTTGTGCAGTTATCCTGCTTCCTTCAGAAGGTGTCCTGATACATTACAATATACCTTCACTAGGCAATAGTGAACTAAGAGGATGTGACTTTTTTCATTTTGCATGCTAACCTCAGACTCCAGGTACATTCTTTGGGTGTCTGGTTTTCAGAGTTTCTCTCCCATTGTAAGAATTTACTTTCTTCTAAACCAAAATCTCAGCAAATTATGTCCAGCCTTTGGTTTTATAGGATAGCCCAATTCAACAAAATGTTCACACCAAATTTAGTCGTAAAGTTGGTCCCCTTCAGTCTGATGGAAATGTAAAGAGCTGATGGCACATGTTTTATAATAAAACATGATACAAATCAATCTGTTCAGTGGCACGTTTGACTTTTGGGTTCTGATCTCCCAGATGGCATTGATTACTCTGCATCCAGCAATTTAGTATCAATCTTTCTGACATTCTGGGGTCTCCATAGATAGAGGTATCGATGCTGTAATTTATTAGACTGACATTTTCTTCTGCTATTAAACAAAAAGAAAAGGAAGGGTTGAATGCCAGTGTTCATCAGAACAGTTATTTCTGATTCAGTTGTTGACTATCCAGAGCATAAATATAGTTGTTTCATGTAGCAGCAAGATGTATTGCTTTTAGCTTTGCATTTAGGGAACAGATCATTCAATTCCCATTGCATTTAATTTTACCACAGGGAAAAAACATGATGTGACTTATGAATAAAATAATTATAATCATGATTATTGAGCAAGATGAGAATAAAGTTTGCCAGGAACTGAGCAATTTCAATTTCTTGGCTTCATATTCTATTTACTGAATAATAATGTCATTTGGAAAACAAATGAAGACTAAGATTAGCCGTGCTAAAGAGAAGACAAGAACTGCTATTAAGCAACATTTTCTTTCAGGTTGTTAGAAATAATATTCCATATGTTTCAGCATTTCTAGGATTGTAAATATTTTTCTTTTACATAACTGACTTAAACCATATGTCCTAGAGATTAGCCAGATCCTGCTATCATCTCAAAACTGTTTAAGTCAAAGTCCATATCAAAGTGTCGCGCTATTTGCCATGGGAATCACAAGATGTGATTTTTCCTGCTTCTTAAGGACCCAGTGCAGATTATTATCACAGTCAAGGCTTCTCCTGGATGGGGGTATTTCTGTGCCATGCTAGTGGTTGTATGTCTACATCACCACTGTGGTTTGACCATGAGACTGCAGTTTAAGCAAATCATCACCACCTATCATGCAGGGTAATCTGACAACCTGCAAAATGTCTGCCTTTTGGGTGAAATAGAGCAGAAGCTGGGCTCTGCAGGAACACCTCAGGTGCTTTGACCAGTCCTGGCTATTTGGAGACTGCCCAAAGTGGCCACCAACTGTAGGCAGCATGGAAATCTGGCCCTCAGCATGCACTGGTTCATTCATCAGCTGTGCCACTGTTGTGTCACTCTTCTTGCCAACAAAGAGAGCAGCTATCCACTCATTCCTCATGTCAGGAAAATGATGTTAGACAAGAAACTGAAGGTATTTTGAGATGTAACTGATAGGAGTCACAGGACTAACAGACCAGTCTACTGTAAGGGCAGAAAGAGACTGCTGTGTTCGCTGTTGTATATTGCAAAGGAGAAGGATCCCTCCCATCATTAATATCTGAACTACCCATTCATAACACCTGCAAAAGCTGGAGGAAGCAGGGCAAATATGTCAAAAAGAAACCCAAGATTTTACATTTTCAAGTGATGGCAGCAAGGACACTTCATATGTAAAGATTTTTTCCATGGCTTATTACTCTTCCTACTTCAAAAATGTTTGATTTCAAAACTGCTCAGTTTGCTGAGCTCCAGCTGCTCGCCTTAGCATCCATGTAGCAGTCAGCTCATCCTGGGTTGCTGTAGGGCTGTCTTGTTGAGGCTGCCCCATCCATGTCCAACCAATGCCTCATCCAACTCCTCTCCATGGCCCCCAGCCGTGTTTGTACAGCTCATACACAGGTTGTCACTGCACTCCTGGCCTTTGCTGTCCCTGCCACATGCAACACAGGAAGCTTTTGAGGAGAAAGGAAGTGGTCTGAGGATTAAGCTCCTTTCCCCGAGCACCACAGCAAGAGCAAAGGCAGGGCATTTTCTCTGCAGGTGACTAGACAATTTCCCAGCTGGTTCACCAGTGGGGAATTCTTGAGGCATTGTCAGTCTAGATATCTGGAGCAAAGCAACGCATGTAGTAAAGAAATTGTTTTTCCAAGTGCTACCACCATGTTCTGAGACATGGGCATAGATTCAGAGCCATCTCAGCCTTGGAGCTGAGGACTGCCTGTGTGAGGAGCTGCTGCCTAAAGTGAATAATCCTTCTGGACTTCAGCATCAGCATGCACAGGTATTTGTAATGTAAAGTAAAGGCCAGCTGTGTATGTAAGAAGTTAAAAAACCCCAAAACATAAATTGGACAATTGTGTGCTATACAGGTTTCAAAAAATTGTGTCTTACTTGGCATTTTCTCCCATAAGGTGGCCTTTGAATGACCGGGGGGGTGTGTGGAGGAAAGTGTTTTTCTTATGCTCTCTCTTTCAAAACTTGTATCCAAATAAGGTGAAATTGATTAATCTCACCCAGGACAATTGCTTGGATTCTAATAAAACATGTAAATATAGTAAAGATTAAGATTCTCTTGTCAATAAAGAATTTGAATCTTTAAAAGTTCACACTAAACCAGTGGGAATATCTCCTGACAAAGGTGTTTCAGTTTGGCAGGATGCCACGGCTGTGGCTTTGCAGTGGAAGTCTGGTGAAGAAACAAACTGCTGTTCTGCTGTTCCCCCTGCATCCTCCTGTACACACAATAATGTCAATTAGCTGAAGGGCTTGCAAGGCTTTCGCTGCTTCTGTGCCCTCATTTCAGTTCTGCAGGCACATCTGGCGGGGTCACACTTCACTAACACTAAGTGGTAGCATATAAATGGGTGACAAACAAATGGAGGATTATTATTAGCCAATATGAAACAGCATCAGTCATGTTAAGACAGTTTTAAAGTAATAGCTATTATCATTTTAATTAGAAAAATGCATACCATTATTAGTATCTAGAAAAAAAAAGTAAATAGTTCATCACCAGGAATATACTATGCCTATTGATTTTGTATAATATCACTGAACTAATCCATAACTCTGAACTGTTTTAACAAGAAGTAGCCCCATTTTTGTAATATATTTGTATTTCAAGAGGTGGTTTTCATCCTTTTTGTGTGTTTGGGAGCGTGTGGAATATTTTACTTTTTTCTGTTCATTTCTATGTTATAAAAGACCAAATATATTTGTCTTTCTGTAAACAGGATTATGCCAACACTGGACAAAGTCTTTGTGAAACCACTTGGTATATGGCAACTATTTTAGCTCTTTTGTGGAAACTTAAAAAAATACAAAGCTTATGGGTCTCTACACCCAGTAGATGCTGCTGAATTTCCACAGACTACAGACTATAGCTGAGCAATGAGGTCTTCCATGCAAGTAAGTTGCTTCCCAAATTCAGTATAACATTAGTGCCACTTAGCTGCTAGCAAGGCTGAAGCTCCACAATGTCCCTGGCATCAATGAATTGACTCTATATGAATGGTTGTATTTTAGTAAATGATAAAGAAGCAATTTAAGGAGAAGTTTGTCAGGGAAATGCATCAGGATTTTATTGTGATGATGCCTGGTTTTGGGGGAGTCACATAGTTAAATCAGCAAACTGATGAGAAAACAAATTTCAGCTGACTGTAAATGCAAAGCAGTGAAGTGCAATTGATAGCAATTATTCCTTCAGTGCTCACTCCACTTTCTCAGCTTTAACTAAAGTGCCTGTTTTGCTACTGAAATGAATAACATCTGGGTGTATCTACTGCTACTGGAAACATAAAATTGACACTTTTTTTCTTTAAAGTGTTTGCCAAGATTAATTAAGTAATCTTCAGGACTTCCCATCATGCATAGCCAAAGTAATCTACAGTTTTCTGGACCTTTAAGAGAGCATTTGCATGTATTTGCAACATTTAAAGTCTGCACATAGGTCAGATTGATTTTTAGCGAAAACTGTATTAAGTAGAGTGATCTTGTGATCCAGTGATCTGGAACACAAGTTCCAGTTTGGAAAGGTGACCTTTCTGTGTTCTTAGGAGCAACTTTCAGGACCCACAAAGACAAAGTAAGCAATTGCCTGTGTTGCTGTGAGGCTGTCACCCAGCCATGTCCCTGCATGGCAACTGCTGGCATTGAGGAAGGAAGATTTGAAGACTGGCAGAGAAACAGTTCCTTTCGAAAGAGCTGTGATATATTTTCCCAGAAGCACTTACTGCCCTCTTTCACACAGCAGCACAGCCATTGTATTAAGGACCTTTCACTGTTCCTCTTTCCTCATTCCCAAACCCAGCCTTACTTCTATCCTAGTTCTATTGTTTCTTCAGTGCCTTCACAGCCCCTGTCCCTTAGAGGAGGATTAAATAATTAAATTTGCCTGTACCGTGATTGTCAGCTATGTCATATTTTATTCTAGACACTCCCTGCGCTTGAATTAGAAAGGCAGAGAAATTGCATTCTACAAATAGATCTTGTTTGGGAAGAAAAAAGGATACAGAAAGGGCAGCAGAAGGAACAGAGTTCAGAAAAAGTTCAGAGTAGAAATTGCATTTTGGTGTAGGTACAGAGTCCCCATGTCGTATACCAGAGTAAAGGGGGCAGTGAGACATGGATCACACAATTGTGTCTTACCTCTTTGGTAGCACTAGACATGTCTAATGAAATACAAAGTGAAGAAAGGGATTTCTGCAAAGGATGGAGCCATTTATTTCCTGAAGTGATCCTGAATTACTCAGCTGTATCCCATAGCAGCTTCAAGTTTGGAGATCCAAGGAGGACTACACATGAGCAATTCCCATCTAGGGAGAGCACCTGGACTGGGCTGGAGCAGTCCCTTGTCCAAGAAATGAGAACGGGCAGCCAGAGAGATTGAAACATAAGATATTTCTGGAACATTTCCTCAGAATCTGGTAGTATTTCAGAGCAAACTGAGGCAGCTGCCTTGTGTACTGGCTGTGATATCTCGATTGCAAACATCTTTCACTCTTGCATAGCACAGCTGTGACACCAAGGGAAGGACCTCTTCATTCAAGTGTGTATCTATTTAACATCAAAACTGAAGAAGTCAGATTTCTGCAGTGTGAAGCCAAACACACAGAAAAGGGGAAGCCCTGTAGCAGTGCTATTGAACAGAACATCACACAGCCAGTGCCCTGGACCAGTACACCTGCAGCGAGTCACTGGTCCTGTACCACTGCACCTGGAGAGTCCCGAATGCCTCATGCCTGCTTTGCTGCAGGACGTTCCCTTTGGTTCAGAGTGAAACCATCTTGTTTGGCTACATAGAAGAAAAAGGAGCCATATGAGGGAGCAGGAACACAGAGCAGCTGAGGGAAGAGGTGTGACACTTGCAGGGTCATTAGGAGAATGGACATGTTGTGGAGGGGAGCAAGGTTTGGTGCCCTCCTCTGCATGAATCCAAGACCGTAACAACTCACAGGAGAAGGCTCTCTAAAGTATTTATCACTAACAAAGGAGTGGCAGCAGGAAACCCATTTCTTGCAATGTTTTTTTTTTCTGAAAAAGCATTTACATTTCCTCCACCCACACAGAAATAGAGCAAGAATGATGCTCTCACCTACTGAGCCATATGCCATTTTCAGTTATTTGGTTTTTGTCTAAGTGAATCTTCAAGTATTTTAAAGAGCAAGGAGGACAAAAGCACCTTTCACAAGGATAATTACCAAATGCACCTGCATCAGAAGTGGGCCTCGTATTTGATTACTTTAAAGAAGAAAAAGAATCCAGTGGCAAACAGTGGAATTATAAATCTATTATTTGGGAACACATTACGACAATAAATCAATGGCTGTATCCCTCAGTTCCATTTTCAGCCTCTGTAAACCTCTCAGTACCCCTTAATTGGTTTGATTCCCTTATTGATTTTTACAGCTTGCAGGGGTCACCAAGGTTGTAGAGAAGCTGTCTCTCTCCTATGCCACTCTGTGTTGCCACCCACTGTGTAATAGGCCTCCTGCTACCTTTTAGAATCCTAACTCATTGTCTTTCAATATTCAAAACAAATTATCAAAAATCAGCATTAAGCATATAAGGAGGTCATTGCCTGTAAAATGCTAGATTTTAAAATAATTTTGAATGCAGTAAAATACTGCAGAATCTTTCTACAGAAATTTTCGGATGGCTGAGTTTACTTACACGTTTCAATATTTATGTCTGGAAGAGAGACAAATAAAAGGGGAAAAAGACAAATGAAAAAGAAAAAGAGCAATTATTCAGAATTCAGTGGCTGAATTACTGCTCACAGTAGATGTAGGATGGTGTACCTCCCCTCCATCATTGTCATCACCTGCAAGGGTTGCTAATAGACATTATGAGGGTCTTTCATCTATAGAAGTGCTAATAAAGGCCATTCTAATGCTGTCCATCATAACAAATTATAATAATTTGCAACATGTCCATAGAGAGATGGGAACAATTCAGAAATCAGTAATTGAAATAGTGCAGTGGCAATTAAAACACTTGTGGTTAGCAGCTGCTTCTAAATTACTAGAAAGGAGTATTTACATAAACAAGGGCTTTCCTTTACCAGAAGGGGCTTGTGTGTCAAGTAGGGTTTGCAGTTCCCTTTTCTTGTTTCTGGACATCTAGCAGCAAATGGAAGAGTTCAGCTGCATGATCATATTTACTCCTTCCCCCTATAAAGAGTTGCTTTAGGGCATTTGTATGACTGGGTGTCCCCTAGTAACAAAGCAATTAAATTACACTGAATAATGAACTGCATTCTTAACCTGTAAGCCAAATACAGACATTTTGTTTCTCATACACTTTTTGAAAGGTCTTCCTTATGTATTCTGAGACTCATTCTGAGACTGTCTTCTAAAGAAATCTGTTCAGTATTTAGACCTTCAAGGTGATTCCTGTTTGAGGGATAAGATTTGTCTGAACTCTCCCTCTATGGAATTACTTTCAATCCCTGAGGATATGCAGAGGTATAGCCTTGCCAGCAAATGGCGTACCACTGGCAGGTTTTATTTTCTGATTGGTCTAGGTATTTTTCAAGCCTAAATAAGACAAAATTAATAGGAATAAGATATTACTTTAATCCACTTGATTATGTTCGTACTCTTATTATCCAACTAAATTGTTCTTTGGTTCCAGAACCCGTACTTTCAAGAGGAATTTCAGTAACAAGGGACCAAGGTGTGGAGCAGCGGGGGCCAGGGTTAGCTGTGGTGCAGGGCAGAGGGAGAGGGGGGAGGAAGAGGGAAGAAGGGTGGTGCTGGCTGTGAAGGAAGGCGTGCTTCAGCACTTAGCTACCAGTGGGAGGGTGTGATGGCAGGGCAGGTGTATTTGAGAGGCACGTCAGGGACACACTTGCGCCCTGTGCAAGACAGGGAAGGCAGAGAAGGTTGGTACAGGGTCCACCAATATCTTATATCACATCATATCATTTATATGGTTGATATTTCTAAAGAGTTAGAGAAGGTAATCAGTAAGCAAAGATGTTTGCCAACTTGTTTGCTTGTGACTCTTATGAATGCAACAAACTGGGGAGAAAATGTTTCCAGAGAAAGAAAAAGAGTGGTATTATAGAACTAGAAGCCTGGTTTACTTCACGTTAGACATCCCTCTCTTACACTCTCTGCATAGAAAGTGCACTCATAACATGCATCCTAGGAAGGAAGGTTTTGCTGGTGGACTGTTGCAGACTGAGAGAGAAATGTCACCCAGAAACATGTTGACAAAAGGCAATTTTCACTATCTGCTGACAAGATGATGCATTAATAAACTATTTTTGGTTTGTTTTTTGATTTGGGTTGGTTTTTTTCTTTTTCTATAAGGAAATTCTGTATAGGAAGCCAAGAGAGAAGTTTTCTAAGAGAAAAAGAAGCAATAAGAGAGAAAAGCTGCTTTATCTCCAGGAACTGAACACTGTCAACTAAGATATCAGATGTAACAATGTGGAACAGTAATACTTTAGAAATGTTTTTTTTTAACTTTTATATACCACTGACTGTGACTTGACTCCTGTCAGTAAGCATCTGGAGGGGATGAAGACTTCTCAGAACACAGGTGTACTTTTTTCAGGAAATAAAAATATTTAGTCAAAATGTCATGTTATAGACAGGCAATACAACCTGTCAGTGAGAAATCAAAACTGGACAATGTCAACTTGATGAGAATCATAGAATGGTTTGTGTTGGAAAGGACCTCATAGATTATCTAACTCAAACCCCCTGCAATGATCACAGACACTTTCCACTAGACCAGGTTGTCAAAGCCTCATCCAGCCCGGCCTGGAACACTTCCAGGGATGGCGCATCCACAGCTTGGTCCAGAGTTTCACCACCCATACAGTACAGGATTTCTTCCTCATACCAAATCTAAACCCACTGTCCTTCCGTTTAAAGCCTTTCCCTATTGTCCTGTCACTACATGCCCTTGTAAAAGTTTCCTCTCTAGCTTCCTTATAGCCCCCCCCTAGGTACTGGCATGCAGTTAGAGGATATCCTGGCACCCTTCTCTTCTCCAGGCTGAACATCCCCAACTCTCTCAGCTTGTCCTCATAGGAGAGGTGTCCTGGCCTCTGATCACCTTTGTGGCTCTCCTCTAGACTTGTTCTAGCAGATCCATGCCCTTCTTATGTTGTACATACCATATCCTTCCTGGTATGTGCCAGTAAATAATTCAAGCTAACAGAAAAGAAAGGTGGTGGTTTCTCAATTATTTGTAATCTTAAGACTACTAAAAGAGTTCTCTTCAGTGAAAGTCTGCAGATACTTTATGCAGGAAGTCATAAACAAAGGAAGATGGTGGGCTCTTTCTGCCTTCACAACACAATTTCATTTGCCATCTGCTATCTGGGCAGAAATACCAATCCATTGGAAACTTCTTCACACATATAGGAGGATTCTGACACACACCTTTTGTTCATTTTAATTCTCTTGCACAACTTTTCAAAGTCTTGACTAATATTTTTTCTTGAAACACCAAGCTTTTGAGCCCCACATAATTTCAGTTTCATCTCTAGGCTGGCAATGATTTTCCTATGGAAACCATAGAACAGCAGTTATTATCATGGTTTTGTATATCTCTGTCTTTCTGGGCTATTACACCACTGATGAAATCTGCACATGCTGAGAACTTTCCACTGTTGCCCACCCAGTCACCAGTAACAGCTCCATTTTCTGTTGTAGGAACAGTTCTTTCACTCCTCACAGTTTATGACAGAAGGAGTCAACTTTGCTAATATGAACCTTTTCTTTGTGTTTTCTTTTTTCACTTACTATGAAATGATGTACCAGTCTTATTTGATAAAGTGTCAAAGTCATTATTCTGTGCTTTTTCATTTGTCTTATACCCTTCCATTCCTTATCATTGATTAATGAATCTCATAGACTTTTGCCTTTGACTTCTCTTTTCACCATTTTTCATATTTTATGATTCCATGCAGATGTGTGTGATAAAGACTTATCAATGTCAGCATCCTTCTACATCGGCTTCTCTCACAAAAATCACTCTGTTTGGCTGGATCTCTGCTTACCCTTTTCAGGGAACGGGTATTCAGGCTGTCTCTCACTGATGACCTGCTTTATGCTGGCTGTAATTAGCATAGCCAAAAAACCCCAAGATCTAATATTTGGAGTTAGGGATTTTGGAGGATTGCTTGCTTTGTCTGGCAGGATATGTCTCAACTTGAAGGTGATGTCCCATTGCAACTAACACAGCATTAACGTTTTGAAAATTTCAGTGGAAAAATGTTCTTAATAACTATTTTTGTTTATTACAGTGTGCACAAATCCTGCTAATCTACTGGTCCTTATGATTTCCTCAGACAGCACCAGGGAGGCTGACTGGACATCTCTCAAACCTCACAGCTGACTGGTACCTGTACATCAGTCACTGGTAACTGATGGCAGCTGCTTTTCTAACTTTACATGCTACATCTTCCAACACCACAGTTTTCTTTGCCCATTTCCTTCCTTTTCTGGATGGCAGAAGTTTTCTAAGTTTCTAAAGTTTTCTTCTTCTCAGTGATGGTCTCCTCTGTTGTGTCATTTGTTCTCTTTCATATCTTCACAATAATAACAGCTTTTACTGTGCCTACTGTGCTGGAGTTACCTGGCACCTGGTGAGATGTGCATCACCATGTGACACAAACTTCTTCAAAGAACCAGCCAGACCAGGGCACAGGCTTCAACCTGTCAGTCCCAGCATCTGGACAGTTCATATTACCCCGTGGTTTGTTCCCCAAAAACACTAAAGAAAGGATTGGAGTGAAGGCCATCTTACAGATTGAAAGCTGAATAAGGAACAAGAAGCAAGTTCTAGTGTTTAACAATCCCTTATGATGAGGAGTAGTGTGGACCAGTTCTGAGACTAGTTTTGTTCAGCATCTTCATCAATCACAGTGAAACTTCTAGGTTTGTAAGTGGACAAGGATTCAACCTAACTCTTACTGAGCAACTTCTGTATCTCTCCACTGTACACCCCCAAGCCTCAAGTTGTTGATTAATAATTCATATAATGAAGAGTCAGCAGTAAAAAAAAATCCTGTGAGGCTGATGTTCCAGCTGCTGTGAGCCTAAGATGTCTTTTATGCCCACCATTGATATGTGGTTGATTCTGTTAAAAAAGAGACACAAAAAATAGTGAAGGATTTTGTACAGTTTTATCACTTTAAAGGAGTAGAACATTAAAGACTAGGAAAGTAAATCCCAAGGTCAAAAGCTCCGTTGTCATAATACAGTCAATGCTATTTTCATCCACAGTATTTCTGTTAAGAACGTACTTCATGTGATGCTGCAGGAGTGATGTAGATGTTCTTCATACCCTTGAAAATCCTCCTCTGCACTGCTTGGAAGAGCATCAGTTACCTTACTGGATGGATGGAATCAGGAACCACATCAGAGTCAGGATGTATTTCAGGATGCAGACAGATTTTATCCAGGAGCAATGTGCCAAAGTCCTTCAGAGGCCACACTGGAAGAGTGGTAAAAGATTTCCTCCTCTCTTTTAGTAGTCTGGGAACAGTATTATGAGTCCAGGCATCTAAGGAAAAAAAAATTAACTTCTTTAACAAAACCCATGGGTTTAGTGTTCAAAAACCTGTGGCTTCAGGAAGGAAGATCTCAATTCTGATTTAATTTAGAGATGTTCCAAATTTTCTCTTATGTCTCAAAACTTACATTTAAAAACCTGCCACCAAAACCTTATGTTATAACATGGAGCAAGAACCTGAAGGACAGAAGTCCCAAATGTGAGTTGGACATATCTGACTTGGAAGTAAACTGACATAGACAGGAAGAATGCTGTGTCTGCCACCTCTGTGCAGGAAGAAGCAGAGCACAACATCTAATCAGAGGACAGATACCTTGAATCTTGTATGCACTGTCTCAGGGATCAGCTGGGATCCTTGGAAATAGCTGTTCATTGTGCCACAATAGATAGCTGTGATATACAGCTGTCACTGTTGTTTTTCCCAAATGTCAGTCAAAGAAATCATGCAATTCATAGGAATCTGGGGAATAACTGCATGTCTGTGAGACAGACTGGACTGACTGTAACTTGTTTTCTTCCCTGTATCTGCCATTGCAGCTGAGTATCAGTAGGGAGATCCAAAATTCAAGATCAAGCAGTGCCCTAAAAATTACAAAAAAAAAAAAA
>VZTJ01006620.1:1591087-1616359 GCA_013397795.1 Orthonyx spaldingii
AAAAAAAAAAAAGAAAAGCTACACACACAAAAAATGCAAAATCATTGCCAGAGCTTCTGCTTAAAGCCAGGCAGGCTGCCAGTTCCTACAGAAAAGGAGATTAAGAGATGAGGGAATTACCAAGTTCAAAGGTAGAATGCAACTGCAAAACACTGAGCCTGATTCACTGCCTGTGGGTAAGCCCTGTGTGAAAACCAGGGAGTCAACCAGCTTCTACTAGAGACTTTAAGTATTTGACTGTATAAAACTAACAGAGGCTTCTGCCTAAATGTTTCTGTACTTGTTCCAGTGTACTGCAATTACTGTTCTCAGGCTTAGTGGCAGTATGAAATACCCAGTGTTTTCTTCCAAAGAGAAATGATATTCATAACAAAAGTGACATCATCACCTGCTTCAAAGCATTGCAACCACTTACTCTGTACAAAATTGCCTTGCAGATTACTTTTTAAATTAATATTTATAACTTTTATCTGGATCAGCCATCACATTTCCATAGTCCATGGGAAAGTCAGTGTTTTCACTCACACCATTTCACCTACCTTTTTTGCCCCTTATTCCTCCCTACAATGATCTAAACACACCATTCCCATGTTGCTCACATTCTGCTTTTTGAGCAGTCACCCTCATCAGGTTTGGACCTTTCCTTCCTGACTCGGGGTATCTCCCTGGTACAGTACAGATCACCTGAACTGTGTCATGAGTCTGTTGCCCATCTGGTAACTGCCCTGAAGGCAGAGCTAGCCCGTGTGGATGAGGCATTCACACTCCCCATTGGAGGTGTCCCCCGCTAAACTGGGGTGGAGGATCTGATTTGTTGGGATTTTGAGGAGATGCAGACCCACCAGAGCAGGTCATACGTGGAAATTAAAGTTTAATGATCACCCTCTCAGCACGAGTAAGAACCCCAGTAGACTTTATATGCAGAGGGGCAAAGCTTTAAAATGGACCACAGGATGACCAGAGAGGAGGATGGAAATGCTGGGACTGACATGTTCTGCCTTAGACATAAGAGACTGAATTCTCCTGAGCTGAATCCCTTTGAGGAACTTTTGTTAATGTTTCTTTGTTTGAAGGCAATTTGACAGTTCAGAAGAATAGGACAAAATAGAGGGTAATGACCAAAGTTTGTGGAAGGAGAGGACACTCAAGAGTATAAAGAGAAAGGCTCCCAGAAGCCAGGATATCTTTAAATTGCAAACGCCATGAGCAGATATTCTCAAGAGCAGATTACTACCACAGTCCATACATTGACTTTTTTCTTTGACCTGCCACATCTTACACAATTTGTCAACAGTGTGGGCTATTACTGCAGGCCATGTTTGCTAGGGGGCCTGTCTGTCCAGGACATAGAGAGTGGCAAACTGAGAAATCAAAGGCAGGCATAAATGCAGATTCAGTCTTTCTTTTTCTTCTAAAGCGTATTTTGCAAAATAACATGAAGCACTTCAGGGCCAACCCCTCAGCCTCAGATGTCCATGTGTATTAAAGCAGCTGACCTCCACGGGCACAGCCTCAGACACTGCCCATCTCCACGGGTCAGCACGTCCACCAGACCTCTGCATTGCACAAGACACACATGACTTGATGGCAAGGAGTTTCTTCTGGCCTGGCATGACAAGAACCACTGTCACATGCTCTAGTGTGATTAATATGAAGGAGCTGGGAACACATCAGAAAAAGAGATCATTATGAGTACACTGGCCCTGGGGAAAGGGCAATTCCACATGAGAGGGGGGCAGGAAGGTGCCAATTGATAATGACTGTCTGCAAACCAGTACATTCGTACATTTTTTTTTTTTTAAACAAACATTAGCCTGAAAGAAACCCCAACAGATTGACTTAAAATGGTGGTGGTTTTCACATGTCTTCACTTTTGCAGTGGTAGCAGAACTACATCAATTTATTTACACAATTGTAATTTTAATATCTGGTTTTTAAATGCGGCAGTAGAAATAATGCATCTCTGCAGTTCTCTATGAACCTTCTTATCGTTGACACTTTCAATAATCTGTTTCTGCTCTGTTCTTGTCTATTCTTTCCATCCCTTTCCTTCAAATGAGAAAATGACAGTGTTTTCCTTCCTTATTCTTTCAGTAGAGAAAGATAGAAACTACCAAAATATTAGTACATATTTCTATGACTATATATGTGGCCAAAATATTTTCTTGCTGTGTCCAAGTCCTCAGCAAAAGTCACTGCACTCAGCAAAATGGCATACACAGTGCCTTACTAAAATGGTTTGAAAGGGCATGCTTGTATTATATTAATATTTCAAAACAATGCAGTCATTTCACTGTATCATTGACAGCATTAGACTTTTCTTTGTGTTTCCTAATGACATGCTGTGACATGAAGCAAAAATATATGTTTAATTGGTTAAAAAGATGTTTTGAAGATGTTTTCAAATAAAACATATAGTGCAAATGTTTACAAAACCAAGATTCCTTTTATGACCAATGCATTAGTGGTATTACTGATTTCTGTAGAAATTATTTCTAGTAGAAATTTTATACTCATCTTTCTTGTTCTACTAATTAATTCAATAGTCAGCTGATATCAAATTGGTTCTCTAGTGATTATTTCCTTCTCTATAGGGTTTATGAGATGAGCTTGATTTGATAGGATTTTCTAACTCACATTAGGCTGACTATGAAATGAAGGAGTATTGCTGAATGAGCCAGCAAAGTACCTAATAATGAACTCAGTTTTAAACAATTCTTAAATCTCATTAACATTTTAATTGACTGTGCATTGACGAGCATAGATAAGACATAGTGCACCGGGATGCTTAGGGAAATTGTATGGAATACATACATTTATAGATATTCATATGTTTATATACTTATATATTTATATACATACATATATATTTGTAGGAGGGTTGGGGTACATCATTACTTGAAGACTTGCATTTTGGTAGATTTTCTCCAAAGACAGGGTGAAGAGATGACTTTAGCAATTGTATTTCTTTGTTGAGGGCTTTTGTGGGTCTTGTCACTAAAAGTCAGAGATAAAATATCAGAAGATGTACCTCAAAGGCCATTGAATATTCCCTCGCGAACCCATTGGTAGTGTGGATAAATGACAGCCTGTATGACAATCACAAGACATCCCCAGCAATTGCTTCCTTCTTACATGGAACGAGGGGTGTCCCTAGAAGAGACCCTCTCCAATGCCACAGATCTCCACTTAATGGTGCTTCCTGGAATTATCTCTGCCCTGTCCAGGCTGTTGTCCTGCAGCAGCTTTTAAGGAACAGTACACAAGTCTGTGCTGCTGTTAATCACCTTGGCTGGCCAAGAGACT
Organism: Orthonyx spaldingii; assembly: GCA_013397795.1. Lineage (NCBI taxonomy): Eukaryota > Metazoa > Chordata > Aves > Passeriformes > Orthonychidae > Orthonyx > Orthonyx spaldingii. Next base: position 1,594,394 of record VZTJ01006620.1, read on the forward strand.
GCAGACCTTACAGCATTCATCCATGACTCTGTTTCCGCCAGGTTTGTCTACTGTGGTGCAACTGTTTTAGGTTGTTCACTGAGCGGTGCTGCTGATGGAGGGAACATCAAAAGCCTTCTTGCAACATTACTTCAAATAGGTATGTGTTTTTTTCAGTGGTCTCTCATGTATGTTTATACTGCTATATCCTTAAGTTCCCTTCTGTATGGAAAAGTGGTATAGTGACACTTGGTATTGTATGATTTCTGTGGTATCTCTGCCTTTCAGTGCTAATCAACTGCCTAGAATAACAAACAAACACCTATGCAGATGAGCAGGGATTTGCACACATTGCATTAAATTATAGGCAAAAAAGCTTATGACTAGCTAATACGCTTTACGGTAAAAATGTTTGCTGATGCCGGTGTGTGGGAAAGTAAACTCAGTGTACTTGGAGGCTTAGAAGTGAGTCACTTCATTTATTAGCGGAAATAAGCAGCCAGAAACTGTCTGACTACTAAGCTGCTCTGGTTTTCTCTTACTTGTGAATATTCTTCCCAGCAGGCCTAGAAAAGTTTTGATGTTGTACAAGTGAGGTGTACAAAAAAAGAGGGGGATAAACAAGGTGTAACACAGTTCTTCCAGGATCTTTCCATACACCTGTGTTAGAATTGGCTGTTTTTCAGAATTGTTCTTTCCAGCAGGGCTTGATCCCATCAAACCTTTGAAAGAGGCAGAGTCCCTGAGGTCACGAGCTGACCCAAAATTGGCAGAAATGGAGCCATTTCCTCACATTCCATGCTCCCAGCTCCTATCTCACACTCACTCACAGGCTGGTGCAGGCAGCAGGGGTCATGGGAGGCACAAGCAGCTGGGTAGTTGTGGCTCTATTACTATTTCAACCTTTCACTTTTGCGGGGAAACTGAACCCCAGCAAGAGCACTGATTCCTGAGCTATTTGCTGGGATTGCCCTCTGCTGGGCCAGGGCAAGCTGGGCTCCCTGCACAGTGCTGCAGACACCAAGGAGCCAGAAACATCATTGCTCCCTGCTCACCACTGGCCATCAACTCCCTTGCTGTCTTGATGGTCCCTGTCTGAAAAATGATTTCTAATGGCACCAGTGATTTCTAATGCAGGGCTGCCTTTCATTGTAGGAAAGGCTCTTTAGGTCTTGGCTCTTCTTTCTTCCACTCACTGGAAGAAAAGCAGAGAGGGTTTGATAGGGAAAGCCCAAGCACTTTGCAGCCTGCCATGCTCCCTGAGAATCATAAAATCATTAAGGTTGAAAAAGATCTCCAGGATCAGTCCAACCTTTGACCAAACACCACCAATTAAACCAAAGCACTAAGTGTCACATCCAGTTGTTTCTTGAACACTTCCAGAGATGGTTATTCCATCACCTCCCTGAAAATCCCATTCCAATGCTTAACCCTTTCAGTGAAAAAATTCTTCCTGACATCCAACATGAACCTCCCCTGGCACAGCTTGAGGCCATGTCCTGTCACAGGTTGCCTGAGAAATGAGACTGACCCAATGTGGCTACACCCTCCTTTCAGGCAGTTGTAGAGAGCAGTAAGATTCCTTGAGCCTCCTTTTCTCCAGGCTAAACACCCCCAGCTCCCTCAAGTTCTCCTCATATGACTCACACTCTAGACCCTCTATCAGCTTCACTGCCCATCTCTGGACACGCTCCAGCACCTCAATGTCTTTCTTGTGGTGAGGGGCCCAGAACTGGACACAGGCCTTGAGCTACAGCCTCACCAGTGCTGAGTGCAGAGGGGCAATCATTTCCTTGGTACTGCTGGCCACACTATTTTTGATATAGTCCAGGATGCCATTGGCCTTCTTGGCCCCTTGGGCAGACCTCTGGCTGAACATGAGCAGAAGTTTTGTTCATTTCATTTTAGAAGTTGCAGGACTGAAACTGCACCCATGTCTCATGGGTCTGGAAATGCTATTGATTCAGTAGATAATGTCTTCTAGTAGCCAGCTGTCACTGCAGCCCTTTCAGTGCACCTCACACTAGCCAGGACAGACTCCACCTATGAAACTCTGGCTTAAATGGGAGAATGGGTGGCACAACTGTTTAAAATGCTTTCTTGCATATTGTGTGTTAACACGTTCCTGTGAAAAGGCCCAAGAGAAAGGGCAGCAGGGTGGAAGGCTGCTCTTCATCCTGATGACTCCCCTCCTGGTCTGAGGAAAACCTGTAGAGTAAGAGGAGACTGTGTCATGCCTTAGGGCCACGCAGCCAGCTAGGGCGATGGAGGTGTTTCTCAAACACCTCCAGGCAGGGCAAGGGGGCATGAAGGCTGAGGAGAATGCAAAAGCCCTGCAAGGAAGGAAAGTATTGAGAAAAGTAGAATTCTACACTACAAGAAACAACTGAAAAGTTGTTAGATGGAGAGTGAGATGCTGTCAGACCCAGCTTCTGTTGCCCACATGTTTGAGGTTAGGAGGGGAGAATAAAGCCAAATGCTGTCTGTCACTTTCAGTTTAAGGGCTCAAATGCTCAGGCTGATAACTCCTGTCCTGGACGCATTAAGTTCTTCTTTCCTTTCACTGTGGGTGAACATAAGGGCACATAACTTGCAGGAAACAAGGAGTGAAAAGTGACCTGAGAACAATGTGTAACAAATGTGCCTGAAATTATAGAAAAGATAGTGTGATCAATAAGTACCTTGCTGTTCTGGAGAATAATACAGCTACAAAAGGAAACAGTAAACATTCAAATAAATTTATATGCCCCTGGTGACGACAAGACCTAAATAGTCACTAAATGGTCATAGCCATTTTTTACCTTCAGATGTCTTCAGAGACTTTATATAATAATAGTGTTATTATTTATGATCTGTGGCATTATCTCTAGCTGCACTGGCTGGTTCTCCAGACTTGCCTGCATAGGTTGTGACTGTATCAGTTCTAATATAAATATGGCCAGCCTGGGTTATTGAGTGAGTGATGGAGACCAAGATCCTTCAAAAAACGAGCAGGTAGCATTCTTGCTTCCCTGTCTGTCTGATGTGGCACCTCAGAATGGTTTAAGGACATCATTTTACTGTCCCTTTAGTTTTACAAAACAAGGAGAGGTTCTTCTGGCACTGAAGAAATTTGGGGTTGTCTGTCTGTGATTTCTCACCACATATGCCTTTGGCATATGAAAGGATCATTAGGCCAAACATTCCGTTTTGTCTTTGCATGATTGTGTCCTATTGTAGTGAAATGCCCCCTACAATTTCACCTGGTCATGGTAATCTGCTGTGTATTTCAGTGTGAACTGAAATCCTGAACAACCTCCAGGAGTTACACTAGCAAACTCTATTTCAGATATGGCTAAAGTGATTTTTATTGCACATATGTGCATTGCAACTTGCATTACCCCTGCCTCATCTGGAACATTTAGACTGTTAAAATATTTCACACAGATCTGTTGAACTATGGGCTCATTTAGTGCTTCACTTAAAACAATATTGTGGGTGGACAGAAGTAATTTCTTGAAATACAAGACACATGCTACTGCATGATTATTACAGTTTCCAGCCTGTTTCACATTGTTTGTCAGGTGTTAGCTGTAACCTGCCCCTAATGCAGAGCATTTTACTGGAGCAGTTTACTGCACAGAGCAACACAGTTAAGTCCCTTAGAATACAATTTGCAAATGTTGGTGCTGATAGAGCTGATAGAGCTGATCAGAGTGTTTTCAGTTCTGCTTTACTGTATTATTGACTGAAATTTCAAGGTGAATCTTAATAGGGGAAAATTAATCACTCACTGAACAAGTGTGTACTCTGTCCCAGGAATGAACCACAAGACTCCAAGTAGTCAAGCAATGTCCAAACCAACCCAGCGACTGTTCTGAAGGACAACCTGCCTATATAGCTGTGATGCTTTGACCCTGGCTGGAGGCTACCAAAACCCGGCCACACAAATCCACTACAGTATCAGAAAACATCTACATATGTATATGCAGATATAATTCGGAAAATTAAATCTCTTGCTCATAGGAAAAGTAGTATTTTCTTAGAAGCAGTAGTTAAAAAGAAGTTTTGATGACTTTACAAAGTTGCTTAAAGTCATAGACTTTTGATTTCAGAAAGTGGTTTGAGCAGACTGAAGTAAAAGTTTAGCTGAGCACTTAGAGAAAAGGCAGAGCTAACAGACCACCTGGACTTCTTCATATCCCAACACTTCAGCAAGTAAAACAAGCTAAGTATGAGAAGAATCAAGAGACATATTGGTCCTCTGCATGTGATCTTTCATTCTTATACCAAATGATATCTTTTCAAATAGCCTCTCTTCATTAATTACTTTCTGTAAGACTTGCAGGGCAAGGTCCATTGGAATTTAATCCCAGAGTGGAGGAATTATGATCCAGTGATAGAGATGCTGTGTGTGCTGAATGCACGCTTCTTACTTAGCATGATTTTTCAAGCCTGAAAACTTGAATAAGTGCTTGAAGAGTGTGTTAACAACTCTCATTTATCTTGGTTCAGAAAAATGCAACCAGAACTAATACAGAAAATCCCTTTCTTTTAAGGAAGTGAGACATTTACAGTAGGTTTAGATTAGTTCAGTAGATATTTAATGTAGGCAGAAAAGATGAGTCGGTGCTCACGGAGTGAGATAAAAGCTGCTGAGGTTTCTCTTCCATACAAAGACATGTTAGCAGTGGTCAGACCTTTGAAAACATATTAATTCATTGATGAAAAGCTGATACTTGGCTTTTCTGTCCTTTGGTGTTCTAGACAGACTTGCTCAAGCACTCTGTGGTACTCTGTTGCTTTTGAATATTTCTTCCTATGGTTCACTATAAGAACACTGTATGATTTTTCCTGGACAGAAGGTACTGCTTTGGTTAATGCCATCCTGAGTTACAAACCACCTCCTATCCACCTGCAGTATATGTACACAAGTGTACATTTAAATACAAAGTTGGTTTAAAAACCCTATTTTGTTATGCTTGGGATGTTGAAATTAATAACACCTGGAATCCTGCCTGCAGAGACAGCACAATGTACACAATAGTGCTGATAAATCCTTAAGGTTTGTTTGCCAGCTGGTTAGCTGTGGGGATGTGGGAATGGAGACCAAGGTAGATGGTTCTATACTTTGTAGATGAGGGACTGCCCAATATTTTCATTGAATGTTCATTAGCCTGGTGACTCATTCACTTGCGGCTCTTTAACACAGCAATTAAAACAAAATTTTTAAAAATTTGGTAAAAGTCATTTGACTGAAATCAATTATTTAATTGTCCAAGAATCCAACATCAGAGACTAAAGGGGGAATACTGTGCACAGGTACTATAAAAGGGGGGACACTGAGCGTATTAGGTACTAACACTGGGTCTCATGATCAATTTAAAATGTTTGTTTTTATTCACAAAACAGAAGGACCAAAGAGCTCATTCTGTCACACAGAGCCTGTTACTCTGGTGACTGTTTCACACTCCTAGCCTGGCTAGGTGAGCCTGCACTGCTCCTGTTATGATAGAAACATTGCCAGATAGAAATTAAAAAGATGCTTTCTGTTTTTCCTGCAGGCTCAGAACTCTCTCCTGTTTGTAGCATTGGTGCCGTTCTCTATCTTGTCTCCACAGCCCAATTTTCTTCCTTGGTGGCAGCAGGATGTCTGTAAGGCGGTCTCATAGCAGTTCCTGCTGTCTTAGTTTCCTGACATATCATGGCTTTTTTAAGTACTCCAGGCCCTATTGTCTCACACTCAACAAGCATGTGAAAGTTTGGCTTTTTGCCTCTGATGATTTCCATCAAAAGTTGTGCCATGCATATTTCTCACATTGCTCAAATATGGGCTGCCTTGGTTGTCAAATACACTTTACTGCTTTGGTTTTGACTTGTTGCCATCCCGTGTGACTGCACACGAGCAGGTGTAGATAAATGTTGTCAGCTGATGCAGCAAAGGAAATTGTAGTAATGACTGGAGCCACAGCCATGGTTGTTCTGTGTTTTTCAGTGATCTGGAAAGTCATCCTGGGTGAGCACACTGCAGCTCAACCTCCATCACAGCACGGCTGGTCTGTGGTGTGTGACTGTCCAAACTCACGTGATTAGTTAGTTTCCACTCAAGAGAAGTTTCTGGTAATACAAACAGAAATGTAGGTATGCTTGGAAAATCCTTATACACTTTGCCTTCTCTATTTCCTCTGGATTTCCTTCATGGATATCTCAATCTCTGGTAGGTGATGACATTTCTGACCTGATGACAAACACACACCATGAATGTTCCAGACTTGTTCCGTAGGCGAGATCTCTGGCTGTAATGCTGCACTGTCTTGGGACTCCTAAGAACAAATTTTTCACCTAGATTATCATCATTTCCATTAATTTTTTTTTGGTATCCTTAAGGGGGTAAGTTGCTATTTCCTTTTAATTCAGTACTGAGTAGGGAACGTCACAGAACTTTGTTGAAGATGGTTATGGCCATGGGCCCTGTCAAGACAGGGGCTGAGCTTCAGCCAAGTGTATCCTCCAATGCTTTGCTGGTTCTTGACTTACCTGGCTCACTTCATACTCAAGACAGAGAGCCAAAACTGGGGCAGCAGGAAAAATTGGGAGATTGGCCTCAAATGCAAATATATGCCCAAGGCTAATGTGACAAAATAGGTGATTACAAAGTCCTCTTCCCATTTCTGCAGTTTGAAAGAAATTATCTTAGCAGCTCATAGTGACAGTGCAGCTCCAAGGCAGAAGCTAGAAAGTGAAGATTCTAGACCCTCTCTAGGACACAGATTAAAGGGGACGAAAATAAATTATTGAACTACCAGCTTGAGTGACAGATGAAGCACCTTGCAGAGCCTCCTCCCTCCATCCTAAAGTGGAAGCCGTGATCCTGCCAGCAGTCTGAGATGCTGATGAGGAGATCAAAGCCACAGAGAAAGCAACCCACTGCAGCCTCCAGCAAATGCCTGTCTCTTCTGTACACATGAGATTAACTGAGACCTTTATAAGGAGGATTAGTAAGGCAAACCAGACTAACTGAGCTCACTAGCAGACGTGTTATTGAATCCACGTGCATGACCATTGCTCTTTTATAGTAAAAAAACTGTCTGTGGGGCAACAGATCACATCCAGAAAGACAGGTGGAAGCTTATGGGTAAATTTATGTAGCCAAAATCTAGAAATTCCATTCTGGATGTTTGAAACCAAGAAGGTAGTCTGTGAACTTAGCCCCAGAAACTGCCCTTCTCTTAGTTCTAGAATGGGCAGGCACACAGGGTTATGGTAAACCACAAAACTCCCAGAGTCCTGAGATTTTACTTTGCCAGAAAAATTCAGGTCTAGCCAAAGAACTGCACGATGGATGCTGCTTGAATTGCAGGCCAGAAGACAAATTAAGGGAGCCAAAAAAAAAATGCTCAGTATAAATCACAAGAAAAATATATTTTACAGGTTTGAAAACTATAGCAAATGAAGTCAATGTAGGTAAAAGATGAACTGTCACTTTGAAACTATCTTTTGGAAAGAGTTCACAAGTGTTCATACTTCCTCCAGTGGGGCCAAACTAGACATTTTGGTGGAAGAAGCCCCCTCTGTCCCCCCCACTCCCCACTACCAAGAACCAGGCCATGCAAAACCAGCACAGGTATGTATGTTAAGATATGTAAACATAAATAAATTTCATGCAACTATAGCAGTGACAAGAAATGTATGACAGTTATCTTATTTTAGTGCCCGAAGAGCTTCTTCAAGCATGGTTGGCCAGCTCTTCCTTTATGAGCTCTCTTCTTTCATTTCCTCAAGAAATGCCTTGTTTTTGTTGTCTAGGATCCTCAGCTGCTTGAAAGACCTCCAAGGCATCCATAGGCTGCATAAGGTAGGTCCTCAAACACTGAGGAGACATTCTGAGCTTCACCCCCATTGGCAGCATTCAGACAGCATGACAGAGGTCTTCAGATGTGCTTCTTGACGCAACACCAGCCAGCATCAAAGCAGACCACCAAGGAACCACTGCTTTGCACTGGGGAGACTTTTATTTCAGTGCACCACAGGAGCTTTGTCTTAGTTGGTATCTTTTGTAATGTCCTTTTGATTGGCTTTGAATTAGGCTACAGCAGTAAGATGTATTTTATGTATTTAGCAAATGCTGTTGCAATCAGTACTATATCTGACATTCAAATGTATGCAGGAAAACTGGCTGAGTTGGTTAGTTCCCCATTCCCAGTAAACAGTGCTGCCAGTATTTCTATCAGGCAAGGCTGCATGTCCCCTGGAAGACATCTGTGGCTTCAGGTAGGCTGCTCTGACAGAGTGGTCCAAACAGGGCCCTTGAAGGGCCTTCCCAAGTCCTCCTGTTCAGTCTGTAGGATGCCTCTGGGATGCCTTATAAATGCTGCCACTGCACAGGTCAGGAGAAACTTGAGGAGCAGCTGGTCATTGCAGTGCCCCCAGACAGTCTGACTCCTCTGTGAGCCTGTTCAACCCCATGTCCCACCTGTAAACAGCAAGGCATTTCTAGAGACACTCCTGGCAAGACATCCTGGTCCCTTTGCTGGGCAGATATATCCAGGAAAGGATGGCATTCTGAAGCCGCCCAAAGTGCCTCTGAGAGGTTTGTTTTGGCTCACAACATGCACCAGACACGTTCTCATAATACGGCATTTACTCATGAATATACAAGTGGCAGAATAGGACAATAAACATTTGTCTCTTTCAGGTACATATAAAACATTTAAACATCCATGACCCAGAATCTCATCTATCCTTGCAGCATCTTCAGATGTCTCCCAACATTTGATTTTACTGTCTTTTTCCTGGTTTAGATACCTACATGTCCTGTACTAACCAGTTAATAGATCGAATCTTCCTCACACTTGTCCCTATAATGTTCTTTTAGAGTCACAATTTGTAAACAGTGGAGCTAGAAATTTGAAACACTTACTGGTAAGACTGGTTCCCAGATAAAAGTAAATATGCAGGATTTCAGAAGACTTTTTGCTTTATTTGGATAGAAGTAGCTCAACTGTAAACAAATAATATTTATTGGGAAGAAGGTAAGAAATCACACTATAAAAACAGAAAATAGCTGAAGAGTAACTTGCTGATCACTACAGACAAGCACAAATAAATACAGCATGGAAATACCCACTTAAATGAGTAAATGCAAAATTTATTTGTTTTACCAAAACAAAGGTAATCAAGACCTATTTTTTTTCCTTAGTTTTCTTGTTTGTTTTTACATTGTCTTCTCTTCAGTTCTGCCCCTACAATGGGCTAAATATTTATATTATGCATTCCTGGGGTTTCTTAGAAGCTGGAATAATGTTTTTGTAATTTAACAATATGACAGAACAATAACAAAAAAAATATCCCAGAAGAGGTGGAAGAGGGACACTGCATTATCTTTATACCTGTACTGATTTGTACTTCACTGCATGGTACTAACTAGCCAAAAGTATTGTTCTGTTGATTGTTGCTGTTGTTAAATGGTTCGGGTTTCTATAGTTCCTCAAACACTAACAGTATTTTTGTTCTGCAACTGAATGGATTTGTTCTCTCATCTGCACATGAGAGATTAGTATGTCACATTCCTAATAGTATTAATAGGAACTGCTTGCAAAAATCTTTTGATGATGCTGAGCCAGGTCATTCAGTAGCAATGTAGACCTAATTCTGCTCTGGAGACAGCTGGATGCTGTCTACAGATCTGTGTGAAATGAATAAAAATAGTGTTGTGGACTCACCGGCTGTGTTGGATCCTTTGCAAGTCACCCTCTTGAAGAACTGAGAGTGAAGCTGTATTCCTGAGGATTATTCTCTAAAAGAATGAGCCTTGAATTCTGTCCTCCACATTTTTGTGTTTGTCTCTTTAAAAAAAAAAAAACAACAAAACAAGCAACAGCTCAACCTAGAGATCCAGAGATAGGGAGAAAGAGTAAATACAAAGAATAGTACATAGTAAACATGGAAAAAACAGCAAACATAAAGAAAATAGTAAATAAAAACATTCCATTACCACTTTCCCCTTTGAGAAAGATTGCATGGAACATAAAAAGACAGAAAAATAATAAAAAAAATCTCAGTGTTATGTATAACTGGACGAAGACTTCTCCTGTCTATCTACTGTAACCTTCTTGTTTCTCTACTTGAATAGGAATCTGCTCAAGCTAAGTTGTAAGGGCAAAGTTATAAATAATAATTGACTGATCATCCCACTTTACTTAGTAGGATTTAGAACCTGCAAAATATATGATATGTGAGAAGAAAACTTATTTAGAGCTATCTAGAGAACAAAAGTCAAGGTCCTTATCTTGCTATCAGTCTTTGAGGTGCTGGCAAGGAAATCCAAGGCAACCAATCTGGACTACAATCAACCTGAGGCTCTGAGCTAGGGTGACCAAAGTCAAGGAGACTCAAAGAAGCCTGAAAGAAGCTGAAATTAATTTTTTGAGCAGCTCCAGCCAGAATCGTAAGAAACGTGCTGCCAGTGAGGTTTGCCTGGAAGCCACATGAATCACATTGACTTCTCAGAAGCTGTTTGAAAGCTGAAGGTTGGACATAAACCTAATTTTTCCCCATGTCTTTGACTGTAAGCACTTCATTCTGTGTTGGGGGACTTCACCAGCAGGCATTTCAACATGGAAGGTTTTTACAGACTGTGACATCAGCTACTTGGCAAATTAACAGGTTTTGTTTAGTTCTCTGCTTTCTGTAAGATGAATCTCATGTGTGACACATGTGTGGAAGAAAGAACAACTATTTCAACTAAAAAACAGATATGTGTGCAGTTTGATTTGAAGCTTTCAATCATGAATCTCATAATAAAACTGAGATTGAACCTCACTACATTGTGAAACAAACTTTACAGACTGAGGATGTGTCCTCAAACAACTGAAGACAGAGATGCCTATTTTGAAAAGAGAGGAAGAGAGATAACGCATCTACTAAGAAGAGGCAGGACAGTGGTTCCTTGCTATATCTGATCATAACTCCAGTGATACCTTGATAAATAAATCTTAGCATAACTGTGCAAGAAGACCACAAATCTGGAGATGTATAATCATCTGAGCTTTGGTACAGGCCCTCCAACTGAGAAGCTCAATAAACATGGTGCAAACAAGAACTAGTTTAAAAAGCCCAGTTCTTCGAAGAATATTAACTCAACATTGATTTTTTTTAATGGCCTTTTGCAGAAAAATGTTATACCTTATAGAGCAGCTGGTGACCTCAATAAGCCCTCCATCCCCAAGTTAAAAACAAAAATCCTCTATGGTTTAGTTAAACTGCACCCGGCATCAGAGCAAGCACTGTAAGATGGTACTGCCATCTTCATGAATAAGGAACATTTGATTTATTTATTAGTTTGAAAGTGAGAAGATTCTGGGAATTTGCTGTCAAGCCTGAAGACTTTCTATTGTATTACCTGTTCTTCCAATTTGTATAATGAAGCTGCAGAGATGAAGAAATTAGCAACCGAGTTAGTCTTTTATGAGTTATTTTCAGTTTGTAAACACATAGAGTCCTCTGTATTCATATTCCCTCAGTCATGGTTTAGTACCTAAGACACTTGAGCTTGTCACCTAGGTCCTAGGATGCAATCCTATATAACAAATGCCTAGGAAATTAAAGTCTCCTGTCACCTATGTGCCAGGAAAAAGTGATGGAAAGGCTATTTCCTACCTTGTTTTCTCATGGCTGGTCAAGAAACAGTGGTAAGAAAATGACTAAATGCTCATCCATGTACCTTGTTGTTTATCACTTTGCCCATCAGGGAGTACAATATCAAGGTAAAGTAGAGCATTTATTTAAATAGTCCACCAGAAGTGCTCTTTATGCAAAGTCCGCATCAGTTAATGATACTTTGCCATTCTGAGAGCTGGTATTTTTCTATTATATCAGAAACTGTAGACCTCCTGCAGGCGGATGAAATACTTTTTATTAGTCCCAAGGGCTTAGCTGTTCAATAAATTAAGAGGAGGAAATCCAAGACATGTTATCTCTTCTACCTGAATTAATTGGCAAATTGTTCTCTGTTGCATAACAGGTGCAAAACACTTCATATCCTGCGCCTTGCTCCTTCTGAGACAGCCATCCGTGATGCTCTGATGCTTTCTGTGCAGTGGGTCTTCTGTATCAGATTTCAAAAGCGAAATCTTGCCTGCTGTCTGTGAGCATGGAGATCTCTACTGCCTACTGCAACACCTTTGGCAATGGCTGATGATGTGAATGTAGACTGCAGCATATTCATAAATCCTAGGAATAAACAGTGCCAGAAAATGTAAAGTATTGCTCCTTATTGTTGTCTTATATCTAAAAAGGCAATAAGGGAAACAACTCATTTTCATTTAAAGGAATTGCTTGTCAAAGGTCAGTCCCCAACCCATTCCAAACCAACACAAGTGTTACTGTTACCTTGAATGACATTGGGGTTAGAAATGTAAATCTTAATCGGTGCATCTGATAATCAGAAACATACATGTGCTCCCCCAATCAGAAAACAGTGCCATAGTGAACTCCCTCATACAACCATAGTAATTTGCTGTTCGATACTTGCATGCAGTAGCATTCTGAACACTAAACTAGATGACATAGCTTTCACATAACAAATTTGGGAGTTTCTTCTCGAGTCAAACAGGTCCAGGGAGCATAGAATCAGGCTCACTGTCCTTCCAGCACTCACAAACAGAGCAGGCAGGAGGTTTGCATTGCATGGCAAATGCACACAAAGCTCTCCTAGGTGAGATTTTTAATTTCTCCTAGGATGAAGCCCTTTGTTAACAACAACAATTTTATTTTAAATTGTTTGTGTTTGCAGAAAGTTTGCATACAATTTTCTGCTACACACGGCTCCTTTCTTTGGATTCAAGCAGACCTGAATGTAGAAATCCGAACTCAATTGTCAGATGGCAGCAGGGGAGCGGTGGGTGGCCCTGCTCTTGGCTGTGCCCCGGCGGTGAGCACCAGCCTCCCCCGCTGCTCTGATTCGCTTTCCCTCTGTGTCCCGCCGTGCCTGCTAAGTAAGGCAGCTGCCACAATCAAAGTCAGAACCTCAGGACACGAAACCGTCTCCGGCAACAACCCTTCTGCACTAGACAGGCTGATTGAGGATAGCAGTGCACACAGGATAGCAGCAGCAGCCCTGACCTCTGCATGGCTTATCAAAACAGTCAAAAATCACATTGTTGCCTGAATTGTGTGTGAAAACAATGACTACCCAGCATGGTTTAGATAAAAGGGATAAAGGAGACAGTCTTGGCTTGTGTTGAGGATGCTCTCCACAGAAGACTGTGTCAGGCAACAACAGGGTAGGAAAATACCCTAATTCTGAGGCCAAGAGGCTGCGGGAGGAACACCAAATTTTCACAGCTGTGAACCAAACCTGTGGGCTACCCAGTCTAGGGTCAGACAACAACAGTGAGCAATTTCAGCTCCGTCAAAGAAAGGTACATGAAGCACTTGTACCTAACAGACAGAGAGGGAATAAGACAATCCCATATAAAATGCCTCATCTTAATTTTTCGTTTGGGATTGCCTTGACATTTGGAAGCTATGGCCTGGTCTTTTCAAATAGTGTGTTTGTGGATTCACAGTTGTGTAAGGACAGGTAAGGAAGGTGGAAAGAACATTAGTTATTATAAACTATTATATATAGTATATATATCTTAGATGAAGAGAATATTACTATGGTCACAGAGTCAAGAACAGGCTGTGCTTAAGACTTCCTGTGAGTGAGGCCAGATCATATCTTAAAAACAGCTTTTCTTCTCAGTGCTATCTTTGTAATGGGGGGTGAAACAGCCCTACCTCTACTTCCAGCAATACACTTTCAGCCCCACTCTCTCACCCCTTGAGACACTATGCTCTGGTGTGGAAACCAGTTCAAAGTCCAGTTCACACATGGCTCTCTAAGGGAAAACCCATCACCTGATCTTCACCATCTACATGATGCTCATTTAGGGTGGACTGAAATTAAATTTCACTTTGCATCATCCATTCCTCTGAGACTTTTCAGCATGAGCAGCTGTAAAGGCAGCTGAGTTTGAGAAACAGAGTTTATGCCACCCAACCTGTACCTTACAGCACTTTCATAAAGACCATATTCACCTTGAGGACTGAAAACTTCCATAGGGGTAGATCCATTACAGCTCCTCTGCAAGTTTCCTTAACAATTCCTTTTAAAAAGACATTTTAAAAGGCAAACAGAAGATCTAACTCTGGCACTGGAAGGCAGCTAGACACAGAAACTGCTGGACCATTATACTAATTGCAACCTAAATGTTTTAAAGAACAGCCAGATAAGTTTACCTCAGCTTTGCAAAGGTGTATTATTTAACAAACACATGGAGTACAGTCTTCTTTCCTATCTAGGTAATGTAAAGGAGAAAACTTTTTACTTGACTTTTATTGACTGTTGCCTTTGGGGTTTTGAATGCTCGCTTTCTCATGTAATTTAGATCTTGTTTATGGAAACTTTCAGAGCTAATCTGGACGATTTACACCGCCGTGTTGTTGTGAGTTACAATTCATATTGAATCATGTCAGATACCATCTGAGGCATAAGTGCATAGCAGCAAAATCAATATTACCTAATGCAGGAATTATATATAAACCTATCAAATGCATTTGGTGACTTTTTTTCTATTTTAATGGAAATCATAACATGGTACAGATAAGGTAAATTTGAAAATTAGGCCTCTAGTCAGAAAACCATGAAAGGTTAGTAAGTTTATCTTGATTATCTTATGAGTGTTTTGGCAGAATGTATTATCAGGTATCTTCTTAAAGTTGAACCTTGCTACCTATAACAACTTAGATGAAATACCAAAGCCAGTCACTCTAAATAGCTTATATTAGTCCTAAGAATGTATAAAATCACCATTTGACAGATTAGAAGCTGGCTACATGTAGGTTTCAAAATCTTAAGAGATTAAAAACCATTCAAAAACAGGCATGTTTCTAATGGAAGTCTGTATCAATCTTTCTCCTAAAGAATTTTATTCCTGACAACAGCTGAGAAGCAAAACTATTTTCTGATAAAGTTTGCAGCTAATGGCAGAAATTGACGGAATTACAAATAATGGAGAGAGATGATCATGGATAGAGAAATTGGGACCATTTAGCACACCAGCTGCCATAATCAATATGCAATTATTACTTCCAGGAATACAGAATTATTGATGCTTTAATAGCTTTTCATTATTTCAAATTCTTTGCCTTGATTTGAAGGTAATCTAGGATGGACAGTATACTGGTACCTTCTGTATTTCATTTCAGTGTTTAAAGTTACCCTCAGTGTCTAAAAATCCATGGTTTTATTTCAAAAACTACTTGTTACCTCCAAAATTCTAATGACAATTTGGTTCTAAAAAACAGTCACCACAGAAGTGTTGGAAGTATTCTGTGGGAGCAGAGGAGATTAGGGTCTGCTCCTGCAAACAGACGAGATTACAAGGCTGTCTCATCATTCAGGAGAATGGAGTGTTGGAAATGCACATCCAGCTAACCAGTAGAGCACTGGGACACAAGTGTGGTAACAAAGACAGATAAGAAGTTTAAAATCAGGATGGTACACAGCTTCCCTCCTCCTCCTCCTTAATTTCTTCTTTTTTTAATCTGGTTTTTTTTTTTCAAAATAAATATGTTTTTTCAAATGTGTTTACAATCAACCAGAAAAGGAGGAGCAGCTGGGAAGACAGCAAACTGCAGAGCAGGAAAGCAGAGCTCAGTGTCTGTGTCTGTGTGCCAGTCGCATAACCACACACAGAACCCTTCCAAATGTAATCCTGTTTGTGTCACTGTTTGCTATACTCCCTAACTGGATTAAAAAGAAAAAGAAGACAAATCCAAATCCTCCAAGGGCTATCTTTGGAATATCCTCAGAGATTAATGACAGGCTCATGAATAGGAAACTGTTTATAAAACTCATTTGTGGCGTGCCTCTGGATTAGGAGCCTGAGGAATTCAAAATAGTATGGGCAGAATAATGGAGAAAAACTCTAGAACAAGCTTTCCAGGTTATTCTCAGATTATGTTGTCATTCTCTTTTTCTGTCTCTTTTTTTGCTTGAAAAAAAAATAATTTTCTAGGTTTTTTTTTTTTTTTTTTTTTTTTTGTAATTTTGCAACTGTTTGGGATTAATGAAGTGTGTATTTGTGAAGTGTGTGAAGTCTGGCAATGGAATTGTTACCTCTGGCTCCAAGGGAAGGAATAGACTGACAGCAAGCTCCTGGTTTGTCTGAAAAAGGGAAAAAATGTGTAAAATAAAGAACACTGGACACATTCTGTTTATCCATTGGAAATATTCTGGACATTATATGATAGTCCAAACTTGAAATTGTCCAAGAATAGCATACTGAGCCTCAAATTTGCAAACCTCACAAGTAATTTCCATTCAAAATCAAGGTAGTTGCTTTTTAAAATGTTACTAAAAAAAAGGTATAGCAAAATAAAACTCATGAAATTGCTTAGGTTGTCATTCTTTTCCATCTTGTTGCTGAATACTTAGATTACATTTTACAGTTCCTTACATATTATGAGGATTAGCAGTTTAATTTTTTCAAATGGTAACCTCAACATCCAGTTAATCCACAGATTAAGGATCTGGTGCCTTGTGACTCTTGCCAGGCCTACTGGAACTGATACGGTCTTGAGAGAACTTGGTCTTCGGTAAACCATGAAGTCTTCAGTCCCTGTACAGAAATGTGTGTGCTCTGGCTACTGAACAAGACAGATTCCCTCTCCATCTCATTTGTACAAAATTACATCTATCATTGCTGGCTGACACTTCCATTTGTGCACTGTGACCCCTTCAGAGGCAGAAGAAAAAAACACACTTGTTCAACACTGAGTCTTCTTTTATCACCTGGTATGAAAAGACCTCTATTTGCCCTATTAAAAAAATACCTGGAATGCAATGAACTAAAGAGACTGAATGCTAGATGCTAATGAGAGGCACATATCAAACATCAGTTTAACTGCTTCAATTATCAATACACTGATGCTACTTATACTTCGCTAGTTCACAGTCCTATTTATATACCAAAGTACACTTGTGTTTAGTAGTGTCAGTAGTGGTATTTGTTTAATACATATTTTATTTAATGTCAGACTGCTGATCACCTAAACCTTCAAGGCTGTGAAGAACTATAAGTGTAAAGAAATATACATAGCACCTCATAAGACAGGCACTGCTGGTCCAGGATACAAGTGAGACCTATACAATCGATTCAAAAAGATGCTGCAAAAAAGTATAAAGTACCAGGCCTGAAATCTCTAAGCAGTTAGTTTGGGAACTGCTGTATTAACAAGATGACCCACATGACCAATATTACCACGTGACTGGTGTTGTTTACTGCTTAGTTTAGTTTTTCGATCCCACAATTTCCAAGCCAGCTTCATGATTGAGGGATATGTTGTGCACACTTGGAAATGGCAGTACCACAACCCCAGATCTTTACCTGCACATTTTCAAGATTGGCACTTTCTATTACCCTCAGGTATGCAGAAAGCAGCAATCCTCAGATGTCCCAACACCTTCTTACTGGCTGACATCACTGCACGCAAGCAAAATCCTTTAATGTTATTTTAGTGATCAGTGTGTTCCAAGAAAAGGATAAGGGTACTCTTTAAGTAACTGCTGACACCAGGACATTTTGCATCATAGTTCTCTGCAGTTATCACTTGGTCCCTGAGCTTCTCTAGTGCAATTTTGTAGAACTGTAGAAGGTTTTATATCCCAATTTTTCCAATACATATTTTCCCAATATTTTGTTTGAAAAAATTAAGAGCACTTTTCAAAAATTGGATTTGAGACAGGAGTTCAAACTCATGTTCAGCTGTTCAAAACCATCTAACTTAGGAACTTTCTTAGATGGAAAACAACATCTGCAAAACCCTAAAACTTTGCTACCTCAAACCCTGTGAAATTTCAATACAATGTCTTGCACATTTTACTTGTAATGTTTTTTCCCCTGCTGGATGTGAATCAATAAGCATGAGTTAGGCTATCACCATTCAAAGGTAATACTTCTGTGCTGGATGTGCAGCTCCCAGGTCTAATGACAGAAACCAACAGAGGCACATTTTGTGAAGAACTGTCAGCTTCCTAAACCACTCCTACTTTCTGGCAATTCCTGCTTTTCGATTACTCCAACTCTCACCTGTGCTTATGGGCTTGTTGAGACTGTGGAGACAGTTTTGGAGTGGGAAATTTCAAAATTCTTTTGATTGCAGATTTAATTGGATTCATTAATTACCACTGAGCTTATAAATTATTTTCCTGTTTGTCAAATGTTCTGTATTACCTGTGCAGTTAAAAAAAGTCTGAAAAGCACATTCTGTAAGTTTGAAAGAAAACAAACATTTCTCCTTTAGGAACTAAGTTAGGTCATGGCACATGAAAAAGCCATTGAATAGTCACAGTTTTTCATCTGCAATGATCTGGGTTGGATGTTAAAGGTTTTGTATCCTATTAACAGTCTCCTAAGCTAACCAGTCCCTTAAATGTGATTACAAGGATCACGCATCTAAGACCTTCAAAAGGGGTTACGGAGCTCTTTTGATCAACTAAAGAAAATATCTGGCAAAGCTCAGGGTTGCTTCAGAGAAAACTATGCATTCAATAAATAACTTATGTTTTTGGACATCCTTGACAATTCATTATGGTAGATGGTATTTATGATCAAAAGCATACTGAGCTAGATGTAGACAAACTCTGTGGTGGCTTTCCTAGAGGATATTTACTCAGGTGTTGCAGGAAGTACTGCTTCTCTGTAATAAACACCAAAGGGGAGGAGTTCCTTATATTTGCTACAGGCTGTGCTCAGTTAAGCAGCCAGAGAGGTCAAAAAGCACTTCCCCAGAGAGGTAAGTTATTTGATTCTTATAGTGGTGGTCTTCTGCTAGTTAAGCATGCTTGTTTATATTCTTAAGTTATCTTTTATATATCTGCTGATCTTTTTGTGTGTCACTTGTTATTTGCATATGTACCTCGTTAGCCATCAAAACATCTCCTCTTGAGTAGGATACTATTAAAAGATCAATTATAAAGACAAAAATAGATAAAAAGCAGGAACAGATGCCTTAGGTCCCACAAACTCTCTGTGGCTGAGCTCTTCCCAGGATTTGGAGCCTAGCAGCCAAAGACCTCCTTGTGCAGGGAGGGTCCATGGTGTCCTGCCCATCTGCATCCTGACTTTATTTGGATGTAGTATGCTCTTTCACAATATAGGAAATATTTTATTAAGTAAATTATAGCCTTAATTTGATGCCTTAATCATAAGAGCATCTTCCCCCCGCCCCCCTTTTTGTTTTTAGAAGCCTCTAAGAATGTAATCTGAATGTTTCAGTTCTGAAATTCTACTTATGTATGTTTCAGGTCCATTATATTTCAATAATGAGGAGTAAGACATTCGAAAAGTAACTCTCTAATGCAATCTAATGTTGAAGATGCTTTGAAAGGTTGTCTGTTCATACTGCTTTCATTTTTGTCACATAGTAATTTAAAAATAGTTTTCAAACTTGTACCGACGATATTTCTAATGAAGGTAAAAAAACTATGTTGAAAGGCAAGGAGAAAGTCTGAAACTAATCTAATCACAATCTGTTAAAAAGATAGTGTAGTATAGATGCTGTCTTGTGGCATTAAGCACAACTTAACCTCATACCAGGTATAGCTGGAGATGATCACATTTCATTTATCTTTTAATATATATATATATATATGTGAATATTGTCAATACATAATATTTGTCCTTAGTTTTTTCAAATTTATTTTGGGGGAGAGAAAACATATACCTATATTTACTCTAGAACTTTGAAATGTCATCTGAAAGGCTTTCTAGATAAAAGCAAAGCAACATATTTTTGGGAAAATGAGGGGCAAAAGCCAAGGCATGTTGAGATGGAAAAAGAACATGAAGGAGTGAAAATAAAGGCAAAGGTGGAATGTGGCTGGGCTGCATGACACTGAGTGTCACATAATCATTTCATGAGTAAGTTTTCCAGCACAGTCAGTGTCCATTTGACACACAGATTGTCATTCCCTAGGGGCTGAAATTCCCTGATTGTTTGAACAGTGCCTAGCTCTATAGGCCTTGGACATTGGTTGTGACTTTTACTGGTGTAAACGGACCCTTTCTGCAGCAACAAGCTGCTATCACTTATATATCATTCAGGACTACCTAAATGAAACAGATATGAGTTTTTTGGAGTTTCACAAGCCAGTTCACCTGAATAATCAATTAATGCAGAATACATAAGAATGTTCAACACTCCAAGAGGATCAGCTGAGCCCTAGCATGGGGTTTTGCCTTTGAAGCCCCTTTGACAGATGGTATGCTCATAGGGAATTTTAGGTCTTCAGAGTTAAGGGATGGTAACTTTGGCACACAGATAGTGAGAGTTAGACAAGGTGGGCAGCAGAACTGCTAAAAGTGGAAGGGGACATATAAACCAATCACTGATGTTACTGTCTTTTCTGGTTCCTATGATTGTGTCTAAACACTTCTCAGCTCCTTGCTCCAGATCTCAGATGCATGCAAGTTCTTCCTGGAAGAAGAGCTATGAGTACCCACCACTCCTTTTTCTACCTGGGTTTCCACTGAGAGGCTTCTAGCCTTTTTCTGATGGTGCACTCTGGTCAAGCTTCTGCATGGTCAGAGGATTAGACTGTCATGCTTCTGCATGTGACTTGCCATCCACCAGACATGCAGCCGAAAGGCAGTGGGGTGCCAGGCACTCCCAAGCACAGCTAAAAGCAACGAGAGCGAGAGTTAGACAAGAGAGTTCCCTTTGCTCAGGGAGGGGGAACTTTTTGCAGTGTTGTTCCTGTAGAGATTTGAGCCTAAAAGATACGGATATTTTTACAACTGAGGTCCTGTTATGCTAGTGTTTCCAACTCTAATTAGTAAAATGGGATTATAAAACTAGGAAGCTGATTTTGTATTTTTACAGGGTCTCAACCAGGGGAAGAGGAACAGTTATGAAGGGACAGAGCAGCTAGGAACAAAAGGAGTTAATAAAGTCTATATGGGATGTTAAACTATCCCTCATAAATTTCTACATGCATAATGCAGCGCACAGTCTAAAAATGTCAACAACTTTTATACAACAAAGTATTAGTATTTGGATGAAGGAAATCAAAGAGGCCTCTTGTCCTTATATCTGGCTCATGGCTTTTTAACTTTGGGGTTTGAGAAGTTTCTATTGATGATTTTCCCACAGGGAAGAATTTCACAAGGTTTCTTGTCTGTGTGATTTCTTTGATGGCTGGGATGGGCTAAACAGCCATACCTGTTACAGATATAGTTATACAGGAAGGCCATCCATGAACTACCTGGTGTCCACTCTGCTTTTGTGAAAGGTGTAGAACATAGACAGCTCTGAAACAGTTCCCCTTATGCCAGACTTGTCTGAAAACAAAACCCAGGTTCAAATATTATCAGAAAAATGGAAGGACACAAACTCAACACAACAGCCAAAGTCTCTGATGCAGGCATATTATCCCCAGTGCTGACTAAGTTTGGCTGCTTCTTTGCAGGGGATGTGCAGGGATCATGCAAACAAAACCTAACTGGCATAATTAAAGCCTGGTTCACGCACCACATAGCAGCTGCACTGATAAAATTCATCCATTTCCCAACTTTTGAGTACTTTGTCTTGCATCTTCACCCTGCTATTACACTACTACACTTAAGTTGTGCTGCTGCAGTGGAGTCACCTCTCTGCAACAGGTACTACGGCGAGCTCGGGGCGTGCACCAGATGTGAATTATTTTTAGCGGGCCGGGTAGGTCCACCAGGTTTCCTCAGGGCAGCGAAGTCACGGGCAGCCCCAAAGCCACGAGGTGCAGCTCTCCCGTGCCATGCCGCTGGGCGCTCGGTGCCGTGTAATCCCCGCGGGGCGGATCAGGGTGCGGGGGCTGTGACCCGGCTCCGGAGGCGGCCGGCCCGGGATGCCCAGCGGCCGCGGCCGGCCTGGCCGAGCGCTCAGCAGCCGCCGCTGTCCCGCCGGGAGGGAGCCGGGCCGCCC
>VZTJ01006620.1:1616624-1823249 GCA_013397795.1 Orthonyx spaldingii
GGGAGCTGCGGTGCCCGGCGGCCACGCCTCGCCGAGGGGCTTCGGGGCGGCCCCGGGGGGTGGTGGCCCGGCCCCCGGGGGGTGGCGCGGGCCGGGCCGGTGCCTCCCGCTGCCGCCGCAGCCCCGCGCCGGGTCGGGACGGAACGGGCGAACCCGGCAGGGGCAGCGGGAGCAGGGGCTGCTCGGAGCCGGGGATCCCGGCACCGGGGCATGTGAGGATTGGTTCTTGCGGTCTCTCGTTCTGATGAATCCTGCTTGTTTCTACTGTTTATTTTCTCCTTTTTTTTTTTTTTTTTTTTTTTTTTTTTTTTTTTTTTTTTTTTTTTTTTTTTTTTGGTGGGTGTTTGTTATTGAACGNTTTTTTGTTTGTTTGTTTGTTTTGTTTTTTTCTTGTGAGTGAGTTTCTGGATGAGACACGCGTGGGGAGCAGTCGGCAGAGATGCCCGGCCCCCGCGGTGGGCGCAGCCGGGCGCTCCAAAGCAGGGCAGAGCGCTGCCCGCCCGAGGGACACGCGGGGCTGTGGCCTCGGCAGGACACGTGTGAAATCTTACCGTGCCCAGCCTACACTCACACCCTCTAACTGCTTGCCGGCTGATGTTAAGTGCTAGCAAGTTTCCTTGTTGTCTGCAATGCCGTCCTTATCTTGCTATCATGTTACTGTATCGCCTTAATTTCAAGCCCTGACGAAGCTCATTGATACAGCAGTTAAATTAATTTTGAGTTGCCACTTTGCTGCTGTTAGAATTTCTGAGAAATACGGAGTGAGGTCGCACCATATTGATTTTTATGGCCTTATAAAGTTTTCCTGTGTTAAAATAGGAAAATTAAGTGATGCTTTAGCTTTGGAAGCCAAGTTGTTTGCTAATATATTGATCTAGTGTTTAGTCATTGAAAAATTATTCTCATCACTTGCAGTGCCTCTCTTCTGGGAGCCACAAAATGAGCTGGATATAATTCAGTTCATGGATTGCTAATGTCAGTTCATTACTTCTGGTGGCACAAAGTCCAAATACAATTTGATAATGAACCGTTCCCCCTTCCATTATTAATCTTGTTTCGTGATTGTAATGCCCCTGCATAAATATTGTCAGCTGGATGACAATTGCCACAGACATCTTTAGCTCTCATTTGTTTTCAAAACATCAGAGCTTTTAGAATTGACTACAGTAATTAAATTTAGCATTTTGTTTCCTTGTTGTTTTCATGCCCTCTTCCTTTAACTAAAGGTTGCTTAAAAAAAGTTGAAGTTCTGTACTGGTATCATGTTTAAACTCTGAAGGATTGCAATCCAGTTGGTAGCCTCTATGCATGAGAATAGATTGAATGCTACAGCCCTCGCTGATTCTTTAACCAGTTGCTTAAAAAATCCCCTCCTCTGGAGTTTCCTTAGAACTGTAAACCTCAGCATGCAGCATGACTTTAACTGTTGTGGGGCATGACAGGCAATGGATGAAAACCAAGGTGGAACCTAGCACTGAAGTAGATCCCTTGCATCCATGCCCTCAAAGAACATTCCCAGGGTGAAGAGCTGGAGCCTCCCATGAGCAGGGCTGGCCAGTTCAATCTGCAGCAAGTCAAAATGTCAAGATCAGCTGAATAATAATCAGCAGATGAAATGTCAGTGTGGACACCCAATATGCATTTATCAATAGAAGGAGATCAGGTACTGATACCACACAGTACTGCTTCTCTACTGCATGTAGAAGTTTTACAAAGGTCAAGGAGTCCAAAGGCATCAAATATCTCTGAAAGCTGTCTTGCTTTGTTGGGAAAATTGTCATTGGATAACAGTCACCAAAGAGAAGAAGTGTTTTTAGAAACAGAAGAAGCAGTTACCCAGCCTTTCAGACAGTAAAGATTTTAAAGTGGCCTCAAAAATCAGATCAGTTTCATCCTTGAACAGCCTTGAGATTCCTGTATATACTTTGAAAGTGCCCAGAAAGTGTGTTGTCTGATACTTGCCTAAATTGATCACCACTCCTTCTCTCCAAATGCTTTATGTAACCATTTATTTCTGCATTTACATTAATTTAGGGTTTGGTTGCTGGGTTCAAAGTTTGCTTGGCAATGTCATTGCATGGTGCTTGCCTTGTCAGCATCATCAGACAACGTCCAAGTTGCCTGACAGCTTCCAGGTGATGAGATGTGGCTGACTTGCAGTTTTCCTGGCTGTTTTATGGAGCTGATACTCCTTTTTGTCGGTTGTCAAGCTAAAACCGTTTATTTCCAGCATTTAAGTACGATAGAATTAATTTACCTTAACATGTTTACCTTTGAAGCAGTGTAACTGGGCTCCTGTTGTAGGCAATGGAAACTTAGCCAGTAGAATCAACAGTACCTGGAGACTAAGCTGTCTAATGCTAAGATAAATGCTAATCAGGTAAAGTGAGTCAATTTTTTTACTGCTTTGACTGAAATGGAATTATAGCATCTAGCTTAGGTTCCAGTAGGTGTATTCTACACATCAGCTTAGGTGAAGCCTACCTAAATTGATGTCTTGTGTCTTTCTTACTCCTGTAAGCACACAGCAGTGGAAGACATGGAATGACTGTTAGAGAAGGTTGTTGATTTTTATTCTTCATCTACCCTATCTGGGACTAAAGAGATTTTTTTCCCCTCTGGAAGGTTTCTTGCAGACAGGGAGGACAGTTGAAAGCAACAGGGAATATATAGAGTGGAAAGTAGTAAGCAAACTGATGTGCAGCTGAAGAGGATAATTCGAATAGACATATGGATAGTACAAAAAATATGTAATTATGCAATTTTTTTGTTGTTTTAGAGTGAAATTATAATGCTAAGTGCATTCAGCTTTTGAGAAATGAAGTAAAAAAAAAACACCCTGCAAACCTCCAAACACTTGTCTTTAACTAATTGCCAAATTAGATAATCTGCTCACACTGAGCTTAGATCTGAGTATAGTTCCCATTTGGATATAGGTTGTATCACCATTGAAATCAGAGGCCAGATATTCCCCCAGAATGAATGGGGTAATATTTGAATTTCCAGTGCAAAACTTACTCTTTGAATGATGGCTAAGATGATATACTGCATAAATGACTCACTATAGCTCTAGCTGAGAGTCTGAGCTGCAATCCATGCTCTTAGTTGAGTAATCAAATTATTTGGACATTTATCCAGAAATTGCTAGGTGCTAGTACGATGAAAGGCATTTTGTAGCCTCATGCTTTTTGGCGTGTTTTGAGAATTCCATGTGGCAGCCTTTAACTTTCTTATTAAGTACTTGTCAGTGTGGCATAACTCATGAAATAAGAAGAAAAGTGGTTTGGGATTTGATTGTGCCATTGCATTAAGTATTTGAAGGCCCCACTGTGCCTTGTGATCAGTGCCAAACCAAAGAACTTCCAAATTACATATTGAATAAAGTCAATAAAGGGGGTGAAAAAGTGAGGTGAGATGGGGTTTTTTTATTTGATATAACAAGCTGTCTATTTTTGTTTGTTTGTTTTGTTTTTGTTAGGGTGATTATTTTTTCTGGCATCCATTAGGCAAGAGGTTTAAATTTCACAATCTGAAGGAATGCATTATGTCACCTCCAGAGAGGTAATAGACCTGATATGCCATGTGTGCCCCTGTTCTTGGCACCTGATGTCTGCTAGTCATGACATACAGGAAGATGTCTGGCACCTGACAGGGTAGGATATGTGCAGGAGCTGTCTGGTTAAACATAAGTAATGTTTGCAATGTGAAAGAGAGAGTGATGCGGGCAAATGAAACAGACGACAACCTCAGTAGGTGTGTTTTGAACTGAACCAATGAGGTCCTGGCTCCAGTTTTCAAGACCAGAAAGTTGTGGTGGCCGGGAGACAAGATGCTGATGGGAACCTGGATTCATTGTAGTTTTATGTGAATAGATGTCTGCTTTGCTAATCATGTAGGCTTCCTGTGTGGAGAAAGAGGAATGACACGAGGCAAGGTGGCTCTCATTTTATTAGCTCTTTATGGAGAAAATGGGTATGCTTCCATCCAAGTGAGATGAAGGTCCATTTAGAAGCTATTGGGGGGTAAAGTTTATAAAGAAGTTGTACAATTAGGTGGTATGAAACAGTGGTGAAAATACTGAATTAACATATAATATTCTTTGTGAAATTCAGGCTCCATTGTGCTTCCAACCCAGCCGGCAGAAGCAAACCATGTTGCTTATTCCCACTTGACTGTGTTGTCTC
The DNA here is from genome assembly GCA_013397795.1 of Orthonyx spaldingii. NCBI lineage: Eukaryota > Metazoa > Chordata > Aves > Passeriformes > Orthonychidae > Orthonyx > Orthonyx spaldingii. Next base: position 1,620,809 of record VZTJ01006620.1, read on the forward strand.
TAATGCTCTGTGGCCTTGACTGCAAAGTCCTCCACAGGGCAATTGGTTTGTGTCTGAAGCTTTGGGTGTGATAAATGTACTTCACTGAATTACCTTGGCCACTGCAAGATAGTCCAGAGGAGATATACTCTATTCTTCAGTAGGCTTCCCCTTCCCTCTCCAAACTGACTAGATACTGAAAATGATGCAGAATGCAGTGGTCTGCCAGCACAGCTGCTCAACAGGACATCTCTGGGTATCTCTAATATTAGGCCTGAAGTCTGCTGTATAGGGTGCATATGTTTGATGTGAAGGAAAAAGTCACATAAGAATGGCTCAAGAATTCTCACCCAATTTGTTCTTATAACTGGCACCAAATCCCCCTCTCAGAGAAAAAAACCCCAACCAACCAACCAACCAACCAACCAAACCCCAAACCTTGTTTTCTTGGAACTCCAGATCTATTTTTTCCTTGCCTTGAATACCCTGAATTTGATCACTGTGTCAGTCTGTTTGGCTCTCTGAAACTTACAGGACAATGTACTCTGTGATTTAAACTTTGTTTCACAAGCTCATTAAGAACTATAACAAACATGACAAAGACGGGCTCAATCCCCTTTTGCCCAGGTCAGTCTATCACGTGAATTCATTTATTCACCATTCAAGCCATAAGGTTTCATAATTTATAACCTATAACTGTTAATTTGTGCACCTCCAAGAAAACCAAAAGGATAAAACCTAGCTGAGGGTGAGAGACTGCTTATCCCTTCTCCTCTGTCACGTTGCAAGTGTCCCCTTTATCACACCAAGCAGCAGGAAGGCCTCAGCAGTCCAGCTGCTGTTGGATTTGCTTCTTAAAGCTTTTTGGGTAAGCTGATATTTTATACCTTCCAGCTTGGAGGTTTGGCCTATACCATTTTTTATAAGTGAGCAGATTCCAGGGAAACTGCATCAGGAAAGATAACAGGAGACAGAGATTTGCTGGTGATAATGGTGCATAATGCTCATAATGGCTCTTGAGCTCTTTCAGGCCACCAGTCTGCCTACCTGGTGCTCTTGCTTTGACTACTGGCACTGTGCCCAGCATCCATCAGGACTCAGCAGCAGGACTAGCTAAAATCTGAGCAGAAGCTGAGTGAACTGTCACATTGAGCATACCAGAAGTATTTTAACTTTTATACTAGTGGTTAAGGGTACAGTCCCAGCTTAGAGGTTTGGATCAAGTTATAAATTGTGGTGGCTTTTAAAGTAAATTTTTAATGGTGAAGGGTATGATAAATTATCCAGTTGGTTGGACATCCAGACATATTCCAGGAACAGTCCAATTTATTGCTGAAATATGAGGTTAAATCACTATCAGCTTTCACAACTTCACTGAGATATAATAAAACATTATCCATCATCCAGAATAGAACACTTGAAATCATTCTATTTAATATATTTTTAATAATAAAAGTAGAAACTAAACAATTTATCTGCAGGGACTTTTTCTTAAGCTTGGTGAAAGTGAGGAAACATGGTATTCAGTATAACTTATTCAAGTTATGATTTTGAAGCTGTAAATCAAAAGAAAGAACTGGGGTGAATAATTCTTTCTGGAATAGCACTCTTAAATTATTGAACTGAGTATGGCGGCTACTGAATGCATATTTGTTAAGTATGTGGTGACTTTTCTTAAGACTAGATGATGAGCAATTGGTGTGATTTTCAAAGGAAAACAAAAGCACATAGCAATTTCTCTAGCACTTTTTCTCTGGTAGCCAAATAGCACCTGCAGGATCATGTTTCCTTAGCCCTTTAACAGTTCTCATTGTACCAGTCTCTGCAGACAAATGAGCAATTGATACTGGCAGTCAGTGAATTTCAGCTGCAGTCTGTCAATGTATAGAGAGTTAATGTAGCCTGGGAGGCTGTCTGAACCACTAGGTTGGAATGTTACTTCTTAGAGTGTTCTACTTCATGTGAAACATCTGTGCAGCAGGGTGGACCTTTGCTTAAGCGTGTATTTGGAGATTCAAGGTATCAGAGTTCCCTGCTTGGTTCTTTTCCTCTTTAAAAAAAACCCCACTAGTTACAGATTTAGTAAGGTCTTAAACAGTTAGCGTCAAGTTAAAAACCTAAAGTTTAAATCAAATTTCAAAATTTCTCTGTCATTATTGAAACCCTCAAAGCAAGGGTTTGGTATTATGAATCCTAATCCCTTTATCATCCCAAATTTAGTTATTGCTTTGTGTAGTCCCAAATATGAACTAAATGCAAAACATTTATATATGAAGTGAGTAAAAAAGCCCAACAGAATGATTGTATTTGAGCACTACTTTAAAGGCAAAGAAAAGGAAAGTTAAAAAAAATAGTTGTAACTCATTTGTGTTCTTTTCTGGGGAAAGAAATGGCTTTGCCTGAAAGTGGTGAAGTTCCCAAGGCATGGATAAAGACTAGGCATAAGGTAATGAAAAAGATAATGCCTTAGGAAGAGACTGCAGTCAGTGTCCTGACTAAGTTGAGTCTATATGAGTCCCATAGGACAGAAGAAGGAATCAAATTTTGAATCTGTAATAGAAAACTGAGGATTTACTTATTACAGATGTACCTCTCTGGATCTTGATCTTTACTTTGATCTTAACCTGGAATAGTGTTAAGGGAGGTTTCATTGTATCAGGTAAAATTGGGTCATTTCGTTTCCACGGTATTTGAAATCAAGGAGCTGGGCCAGCCAGTACCAAGAACACAACAGACAGTTGCAGGTTTCCTGGTGAATTGTATCCATCATGGACCAGGGTGTTGGTGTAACCTGGTCAGTGTTGGATACAATTCAATCATTGTGAAAGGTGTTTCCTTTACAGGATGTAAACTGGTTGTTAAAGGATGTACATTGGTAAGCACGTTTTCCATGACTGTGAGTACTTGACTGTCAGAAGACCATAGCATTGTGAAAAGATCTGTCACTTTGATCTGCTTGGCCTTTTGAGATCTATGTCATAATTCAAATGCTGAGAGTAGGCTTGTAAAAATGATTGTTTGCTGTAAGAATTTGAATGAACCTAATGCTACTGTTTAAGATGGTTTGTGTGGGTTTTTTCCCATTCTTGACTGATTCTTGGTAATGGACCCAAATTCTTTGGGTTTTTATGAACTTGACTCTCATTTCTCCATCCCTTCAAAGATCCTGGAGTGACAATATGTATTCATTGAAGTGCATGGGGAAGCTTCCACTGGCTTCACTCAAGCTGGAATTTAGTTTAAATTATCATTTGAATTTCCCTTCTTTTGATACTGTGTTGACTGCAGATAGCTTTATTTGATATTGTGCAGTCAACACAGTATCAAATGAAGGGACATTCAAGTGCAGCAGTTCTTGTTCATTATGCTATCTGTGCATGCACACTATACACAAAAACATTTCTAATGTTTGAGGCTGGAATGTGTATTTCTCTTCCCATTTGTAGGAAGCCAATTACTATTAACCATTTGTTGAGTGAACATTGAGGTCTCTTTTTTTCCTAGGAGCCATCATTTGAGATGCTTCCGTTGACTGGGAAAACAATAATATTTGATAGCTTTCCTGATCCTTCAGATACCTGGGAAATAATTGAGACTATTGGCAAAGGAACATATGGAAAAGTTTTCAAGGTGTTAAATAAGAAAAATGGCAGCAAAGCAGCAGTCAAAATTTTGGATCCTGTTCATGTAAGTTACTTAAATTACTTGGTTAATTGTGTGTTTATGTAGTCTTTTTTTTCTCTTAATCTTTGTAGATAATTTGTATTAGAAGTGACAGTGAAATAAACTGTATCAGCCTGCTACATACCAGGCTAGCTATCAATGCATTTTTCTTATCATAAGAGATCTTTGAAGTGGTTGTTTATGGTAAAAGTCAGAAATAGACCTAAACTTTGTTACTTTTACTTTACTACCCCTTGTTTTCCTCTTGTTTTCAGAAGCAGAGCTGATTATTTTCCTATTCAGTACTCGAAGTTCTAGTTTATTCTAACTTTACTGTTGTTCCCTTTCCTTTTCTTTAGTTTTTGACATACTAGCCAGTAAGGAAATTATGTACTTTGAAGTACTTAAGGTGTACCTTTAAGCATCTGAGTACATGCTTGTAGCTCAGTTACATGCTATGGGTGATACTTCAAAAATAAAATAGCATACTTTATTGTTATTGTTCATTCTGTGTTTTCAGAATGTGCCAAAATATGTAGATCTCACAGAGGGATCCATCTTTTCAAATGGAAAACGCAAAGGGGGTAGCTCTACGCACAAAGCACCAGTTGACTGGGAGGTGGAATTATGAAGTTGTAGGGTATGGTTTTGTTCTCAATGACTGACATTTGTTGGGTGGCAGATTAACGCTCAGAGTGTAGGGAAGAACACTAGTCTGCTTTGTAAAGACACACCCCACTGACTCCAGTGGTGCTGCACGTGGCTTGGGACTTTGCTAGAGAACAAAACATGGAAAAACGGCTGTTCCTGTTTCAGTGGCCCTTTTGAGTTCATCTTCTGCACTCCCAGGATAGGTTTGTGAGGTGTGTGCTTTCATTGCACAACCTTTGGGCAGGAAGGGATGAGCATGTCATGCTGTGTGGACCCTGCAGGCCTAGAGCTGCACAGCCACACAGGCTTCTTCTACCTCTGCACATCACAGTGTCAGATTATGATCCCATGACACAAAAGTCCATGAAATGTGTTGGTGAAAGCATAGTGTCTTCCATTACCTTTACTGTGTTTCTTGCTGCACTGCTTTTTATTTCAGCATGCTTTCAAAGCAGCAAAAGGGTGCTCATCTCAATTCAATACCACAGCCTCTTCCAAAGAAAACATAACTTGCCAAGTGATAAGGATCTTGATGAGTTCAAATGTATTGGAAGCTATTTTTGACCCTCTTGCATTCTGTAGACAAGGTCCTTTTGCTTACAATGAATAGGCACAAGTTCCTGCCGTTGCCATCTAAGTGCCTGTTTGGCAGGAAATGCTTCTGCTTTCCTCTGTTTCACAAGTGTTCAGGAATGATTCTTAAGTGGCAGCTGGCTATGGCAGGAATTCCTGAAGGAATCAGTGGAACTTTCCATGTTGTCTGCACTTTGGAGGTTGCAGAAAAATATTAAAGGAAGAAAAAAGAAATAATAAAGTTGATGCTAGAGGAAAGATAAATAGATTAAGTAAGGAAAAGGTACAGAATGTAAAGGAGATGGAAGAAATAGAATGGATGAAGATGCAATATAAAAAATTGAAGAAAGGCAAATGTATAACTGATGAAAATAGGTTCCTTATTTTGATGAAAAAATGGCAGTAATGCAGTTGACATCACATTTCCAAGGCTTGACTCTTAACTAAATGTAAGACCCTTTCTATGCTAAGAACACTATTCTTCCTTGCCTTCTCCTATTTACGGGGTGTCTGGAGTAGTTGCTGTACCTCCATGTTACTGCTAAAATGACAGTCTTGTATTGGAAATAGAGTGAAAGAAATAAATGAGTTCTTTTTATTTAAACTGAAACTATTATTAATGGCTGCAGAGGGAGCCATTGCAATGAAGAAAATTATGTATTTTCTTCTTTACATTTGACAAGTCTTTTTCTGTGAAGATTGTTTCAGAATTGTGCCACTTGAGAGGTTGACAGGAAACAAAGCAGAAGAAATGTGGTTTGGTTTAACTGATATTTTGAAATTAAACTGGGAGCCTACATTATCATGGGTGATATAAGACTGAAATAATCATTTAATGTTTAATACTTTAGAGCACAGGTTCTTTTTGCTGAATAACAGCTCAGCTTTTTGAAACTGAAATGGGAAAGCAAAGGTGTTGAAATGAGAATATATGAAGATGGAACTGAGAAGGCTTAGTCTTGTCCTCAGGAATATGAGTAAATACCATTGTACTTTAGAACTCTTAGCCAAATTATCCTATATATAGGATGAAAATATTCAGTCTGCGATTTCTAATACAGTTCTTTTATGAAGGTAAATATGCTAAATTCAACCAAATATTTGAAGTTTTTTTTTCCTTCATAAAATACTGAGGAAGATTTTTCTTTTTAGTAGGCACAGAATGAATATTCTATTCATTTAATTTCTCCTTATAATTGTAAAAATCTCATAAAATCTGAGTAATCCTCAGGAGACGGAAACCTCTATTAGTTCACAGTAGGACAGTGGGCCAATTCTCTTCCAATTTCCCCAAGGCAGTCAGAACTATTGTATGTTTTGTTTTTAATTTCTTGGCTTTTGACTGTATTTTTTTTTTCTTTCTTTTATTTTTGCCAGATCCATTTTCTGTCTTCATCCCTGCTTCCACTCTTTCTTTTTCTCTTCTCTGCCACCTTCAGTACTTTGGTTCTTCCTTTCTTGTACTTTTTTTCTGTATTCTGTGTTGTCCTTATGGGAAAATTACCTTAAAGTGAGTTCCTCCTTTTCTTGAAAGAGGAAAATTCCTGCTGTTTTTCAGTTGTTCCAATAACAAGATCTCTAAAATCCTTCCTTGTGAGAAGACTTATCCTTGTAATCTTAATATGAAAGTTTAATGGCCTGATTCATGAAGATACCAGTGACAGAGGAAGTTCTTGGAGACCAGTCAAGCTAGTCTCAAGACAAAAGGCTTGTGTGAGGAACTTGAATTGGATATTGGAGAAACCTGTATAAGAAGCAAGCGAGCAAAGTCCTCCTGGGGGAGATGTGTTGAACAGAATGAGAAGGAGCACCATTCTTTGGGAATACAAAGCATCCCCTTTCTCTGCTGTGGTCATTCTATTCGGCTGTGCTGAAACAGGTTTTTGGCACTGAGTAGATGCTTTTCACTGATATGAAATCCATTCATATGGATAGTGGAGTTCATAAGGGAGCCTTCTTCTACAATGGATTTTTCATTTCTTTTTGTGTGGTTGTAAATAGAAATTGTATTAAAAATGTTTTTAATCAAGAGTGTTAACTTTTTTTTTTGGATCTAAACAATGAGGGGAAAATGACAGCAGGTATTCTGCCTTTTTCTGTTGTCAGGAAGGATTGAATATTTTCTCAGCATGATTCAAACACAGTCTAATTATCATCCCCCAATGAGCAATTCCAGTGCACAGGTGGGAAGGGTTTGCCTGAGTCATCCAATGCCTGGTAAAGGCTGCCAATGCCTGCATCCATGTTTGGTCTGAAGGGATTTGCACAGCTCCTAGTGCATATGTTGGCAGAACTTGTCATCATGTCTCTCCTCCAAATGGATTTCCCTCACTGTCTGAGAAACCCGAGGTCTGTAATGAGAGACTGACAAAAAGCCATGATTATTATAGTTCAGTAGGGAGAACCCAGAGAGATCATGGATGTCACCAGCTTCTATGACAGTAGAAAATGAGAAAAATTCCCAGATAATTGTAGAAGGTGGGATGGCAAATGAATAAGATGTGGCTGCAGTAATTTTTGTTCATGCACAGCTAGATAAAGAGGAAGTTCCAACTGCACCATTTCTAACTGGGGATACCAGTAAGGCTAAAGCAGTAACATGTAATTTCCCAAGGCATCTGCATACCTACCTACTTGTGGATTGCCGTGGCTTTGCCTTGAAATCACAGAATGGTTAAGGTGGGAAGGGACCAATGGTGGGGTCATATGATCCAACCTCCCTGCTCAAGCAGGGTCTTTCTAGAGCACATGGTACAGGATTATATCCAGAGAGTTCTTGAATCTCTCCAGAGAGGGAGATTCCACAACCTCTCTGGGCAACCTGTTCCAGTGTTCTGTTGCCCATGAAGTAAATAATTTCTTCCTCATATTCAGGTGGAACTTCCTGTGCATCAGTTTCTGCCCATTGCCTCTCATCCTATTGCTTGGCACCACTGAACAGAGCCTGGATCCATTTCTGACACGCTCCCTTCAGACACTTGTAGATATTGTTCAGGTCTGCTCTCAGTCGTCTCTTCTGAAGGCTGAACAGGCCCAGCTCCCTCAGCCCTTCCTTGTAAGAGAGATGCTCCAGTCCCTTCATCGTCTTTGTAGCTTTCCTCTGTACCTGTTATAGGAACTCCATGCCTCTCTTGTGCTGAGGAGCCCAAAACTGGACACAGCACTCCAGATGTGCCTCACCAGGGCTGAGTAGAGGGGCAGGATCACCTCCCTCAGCCTGTTGGCAATGCTTTTCCTAATCCACCCCAGGGCACCATTGGCCTTCTTGGACCCCAGGACACACTGCTGGCTCAGAGACAGCTTGTTGTCCTCCACGATCCTTTCTTCTTCCCCAGTGTCCTGGAGGCTGCTCTGTCATACCCCATGTGTTCATTAGTTGAAATTGATAAAGACAAAATTTTTAAAAATTATTGTTTTGTCTTCACTAAACAGAACCAGGCTTTGTAGCTCTCTAAATGGTACATTCATGTTCTATTTGTTTTTTTCTTTGTATTGTTTCAAACTATGTTTGAATTGACAGAAAATACTTTGTGGTTTTTTTTTTTAGATGGCTATCATTATTTACTTATTAACTGCTATGTATTTCTCATTTGTGACACTAGGATATTGATGAAGAAATTGAAGCTGAGTACAACATTTTGAAAGCTCTCTCTGATCATCCCAATGTAGTCAAATTCTACGGCATGTACTATAAGAAAGATGTGAAAAATGGAGACCAGCTTTGGCTAGTTCTTGAGGTAAATAATACAGAAAAATAGGAGGTTTATTTCAGTTGGTATTCTATTGAGTATAACGTCAGGTTTTTGTTTTTCTTAGAGTGGTTGCATGCAAAGTGAATAAATGCTGTTATTAGTATTTTTAGTGTTCTGATTAAATAGTCTGCTCTGAGTTCAGCATTCTTATCTTGATATTACACTGATAGTCCTGTGCCTTCAGAATTAGGATATGAATTCTAATAAACTCATAGGATTTGCTATCTAAAATCTTTCTTTGGTGAAAGGCTTGTCATGGGAATCTTCTTGTAGTGGCAGTTCTTTAAATATGACTCGCATATGACATACCAGTTAAAGAACACAGTATGGTAATTTTTTTTCAAATGAAATTCTAAAAATTATTTAACTGAATTCCTTTTTTAGTGGTAGTAAATGCACAAATAGATAAATAAGTCAATAAAAGTGACTTCTGGCCAAGTGTTGTTGAAAGCAGCAGGATTTCCTCAAATTAAGTTCAGAGCAAGGTAATGTCTGTAATTTGTGTGTTTGTCTTTAGCTTTGAGTAATCTCTGAGCAAAGAGCTTGATCATTATGGTTTTCATAGAGTCACAACCTGTTCTGCAAAAGCTTCCTCTTGTATCCAGAGGAAAATGAAGAATATATCTGACAGGAATAGTGTGGTTTTCCTACCAATCAAGACTTTTGCTGTCATTTGATCAGAGTTTGATAAGGTCAAAATTGAAGAATTGGTTGTATTTTATAATTGTCAGTTAAGTAAATACACATTTCCTACCAAATATGTCAATGATACAATGGTATCTAATCCTGGAAATAAGCTGTCAGTAATGCATAAGTTCTAAAAAACATCTATTCCAAATTCTTCTGTGTTCTATTGGAAGATGTTTTTAAGAATAGTTTGCATTGGAAATCATAACAAATTATTAGGTTAGACTGACATCAAAAGGTATCAGGTCTTTGTGAAGTGGACATCTTGGAAAATCCAACTTCTGTTGTATCTGCTGGGCATTTGAAACTCTCATCTGTGAAACTTCTGGCCTGTAAAGGATGGATGCCAAACAGCCAGGCTGAAACAGACTGTGAGGAAAGTCAAGTGTTTGTATTTTAACTTTTATATTTCACATGGAATTATGTTCTTTATGTGAAAAACAGGAGCCTACATGTGGGGTATGTTTTATATTTATGCTTTTCATGCCAAGCTATACATGTGCAAGTGCTAGTATGGAGTGTGTGGAACAAACAGTCTTGGATGCTTTCTGTCACTGCGCACATAGATCCATGAATGCAATGGATTTCCGTTGGTATGTGTAGATATGCACAAGCAGGAAAATAAATTTCAGTATTGACTTTGGTGAAACTCTCCTATTAATAATAGTGTACGTGAAAGAAAACGGTCATAAAACAGATTTCTCTGTTCAAGTGGCACCTTCTTTTCAGCCTGTGTGCAGCTTTACAGGGTCGCTGCAGTTTGCTTTTCACAGCAGCTATTAAAGTGTATTGCAGTTTATAAGAATGAATATCTTTTCATCATCTCCATTTTGTGTTCTTTGATGGGATCCATGGGCAGGATGATTTGGAGAGAAAGTTTCTCTAATTCCACTAAGAATGGGTTGTGATAGATGCCAAAACTCAGGATTTAGTAATGCATTTAGAGCCACCACTGCAGTTTACCAACAAAGTTATTCACTGGAGTGTTTGAATCCACATATTTAGATGTTTGGGTTTGGAGTTTGTTTCCTAGAGGAAAAAATATTCAGCTTTTTAAGATATGTCCTATGCCATGTATTTTTAAGAAAACTACTTATGGGAATGAAAGTGATACAAGAAAACATCTGTACAGATAACAGTACTCTTGACTCAGTCCAGAAATGCCCTTCCCTCTGTAGGCTGCACTCAGCAAAGCGGAACGTCTGCTCCTCTTTGGATGTTGTTCTAATCACGTTTATAATACAGAATGTTACAGGAGGGAGGATTCCTGCCAGGTGCTTTAAGCTTTACCATGTGTATCCAGAGACACGCAGGCAGAAGAAACTGGCCTACTGAGTCTGTGTTGGAAAGAAATCCCCTGGGTGTTGTACTTGGGAGGAATCAGCTTAGCAGTTTGATGTCAGCAGACAGCAGCATGATGACACAGCTGAGGCAGAGTGTGCTGTAGCCCATTTCTTTCTCCTCTGGATGTTAGTTCAGAAGGGAAAATATCTGAGATAGTTGTAGATCATCTGATGGAAGATGGAGCAGAGAGAAATTGTGTCAGGCCCTACAGGTGAGCATGTAGATCAGGGACAGGTGGGGAGAACAAATGGCACAGACCTTGCCTGGTGCAAAGAACAACCTAGGCAAGAAAGTGAGGGCTGAAAATGCCACAGGAGGGTAGGTGGTAGGTGTTACACAGCTTCTACTTGTTGCTGTAAACCAGAGGCCGGAATCATAATGGAACATATTTCTATAGTTCACTTCCTACAGAGATCAGGTAGAACTTTAGGAAGCATCTTGGTCCATTTTCAAAACATGGAAAGTTATGCATGCCATATTTGAGATGAATTTGTGGGTCACATAAGTAAGCTAGTGTATTTTGTAGTCCTCAATATATTTTTATAGGAAATAGAGGGAACATGCATTATTTTTACAGTAAAGAAACTTATTTAATGAGTTAAAACTTATCTTGGTAGGGGAAAAATTTTGGAAGGAATCACTTTCCACCCAAAAATACAGTTTTGTAATATCAAAGCGTGTTGTAGAAACTTCTCATTTCTGGAGAGGTAGCGGGAATTGCCAAGAAGTGTTACAGAAATGCATCTCTTGGACTCTACTGAATGTCAAGAAGACTGACAAATTAATCTTTTTAGATGGGTTTTTTCCTGAAGTGTGTACATGAACATTTCAAGAACATTTGCAATGTCCTGCTGAGTTAGACCAATGGTCCATGTAGCTCAACTTTCTGTGACTGTGGTGGCATTAGAAGATGCTATTTGGGAAGAGTCTGTTGTCCACTTTTTACAGTCCATTTCCCTCATGCTTTCCAGCAACCATGACTGCTGTATTACAGATTTCCCAGACTATTCCATTTAGCATCCATTTGTGGACACACTAAACCTGATGATGATACAGACATATCTCCCCTTACGAGCATACAAGTTGAATTTTTGCATCACTGTTATATACTGATTTCTATTTATATAATATTCCATATAGTAGAATATAATGTTTTCAACATTATGAAAATCTTTCTAAATCTAATTATATTTCAGTGTGAAGAAATTTAGAATCATGCTCATTTGAGAAGGAGGAATGTCACAGTTTACAGTGGATTGCAGGCTCTATTTTCTGAGCAGCTCTGTTGTTGAAAAGTACCTGCAGAGTAGTTGATGCAATCTGTACAGATGCTGGTTATGCACAGTCCAGACTGAGTGAACCTGATTCATCTTCGTTCTCACGTAGAACCTTTATTTGATCTAGGGTAATCTTCACCAGAGATGTCATGTGGGAGTGTAGAGTAGCTTGTGCTTGGAATCTGCTTCTCTGAAGAGGTGTCATTTTAGCCTTTCCCTTTTCCTCAACCTTTTAACACGGGAAAAAACCTTAAATAAATTGATAATTTTTATAGTTCTGGATTTTTGCAGGCAAAGTGGTATACTTTGAGTTTCATCTTCTGGATGTTTCTTGATGTTAATTGAACCTGCTAACCAGGCACTGGTAACTCAAAAGAGTTACAGAAATATTGTCATGATGGGTTATTGTGATTCAGTTGGCAGCTATGTTTGCTGATTTAAAATTTGCCTGAAGTGATTCAGATTTTTTACTTACCTTTGATTTTTTTAAAGTTAACATTAAGAGGGAAAAAATTGAATATACAAATATCTAAATTCTCTTTTTAAATCCTTGGGATGCTTCTATTTGTGATGGGGTTTTTTTCAGAAGGAAGAAAAAAATCTTAAACGTAGTAAATAGAAGCCCTCGGGAGTTTGAATTAAACTAGAATACAGAAAACCAGTGCATCAGTTCAACTGCTACTCCTTCTGCAAACATAGACAAAGTAAAAACCCATGGTTAATCAGAGTAGGGACATTGTAACAATTGTAAAGGCAGCACCATATGGAAAAAAGGAATAAAATGCCAGTATATCAAACTGCCAGCCTGCTATACCAGGGTTATTTCAGTCCATTACTACTAGTTGACTTCCAGTGGCTTGCCAAAATGCTTGTAACAGGGTAAGAGCTGAGAGAGAACCTGTCAACAGCCTGTTGCTGTGTTAGGGGCACAGAGCAGCCCACCAGTGCAGTTCTGCCCAGTTACCAATCATAAGGGCCGTTGCCTTTGGTGAGTTATTCAAATACAGTGAGAACGTAACAAGCTGAGATCCTCTGATAAAACTCCTTTCTGGTTTTGTGGAGATTCTTTAGAAGAATTACCCTTCCTCAGTTTGCAGAGATGGAGAGCCCAGCACAATGTGTAGAGTATCAATTATTCACTCCTTTCCCGTCCAAAAAGTGACTCTTCATAGCACCAACCTTTGATTGAAGGTTTAAACCAGATAGAACAAATGGCTTTGGAAAAGGAGAACAGAGTGGAGAACAGAAGTCAGTTGTGATCTCAGTCAGCAGTAAGCATTTGTCAGCATTGTAGTGCAGGAGAGTTATTAAAGAGGATTAGAAGGAGAATGGTGCTATGGTTTTCTGTTTTGTTTTAGCTGCTCTTTCAAAGCAGAAAGGAAAACATGTTATGCCAACAGGTATCCAGTAATGGATGCCAGCACTGTGAGCTGATCAAGGATAGAAGTAGATCTCTTGCTGCATAGGAAATGGTATTAGAACTGCTGTGGGATTGGACAGTAAAGGCATCCAGCTCATATTTAATGTGATTGACAAAGGGCCGCCAGCGTGAGGGTTCAAAGGAATAATGGTCAGAGATGGCTGGTTAGGGATAAGTACTCACTAAAGCCAAGAGAAGAAGGTGTTGCAGGAACTCCTAAGTAAAATTAAGAATGCTGAACAATACATGTGCACTGGTGCCTCTGCCCTGGAGTGAGTCTGCTGTGCTGCTGCACTGTTGTATCTGCTCTTTGGAGAGAAAAATTTAGCAAATCAGATATTTCCAGATGTTTGCAAATCTAATTGTGGTCACAAAGAGAGCCCTAGAGTTCATGGAATATTTATAAATTTTCCTCACAGATTCATAAATGAACAGTGACAGCACAATTTACATGTGTGTCAGAGAAAAATGAGTATAATTAAAGCCCAAATTTTGTGTGGTTAATAGTCTTGGATCCTTCACTGACCTAATATGTGTGAAAGAGTTTCTGATCATGTTGCCTTTTAAACATTGCATGTAATTCTAATAGATGAGGAAACTCACTGAAGTGCATCCTTCTTATTTAAACAGCAACAACAACAACAATCCTCTGCTTTGTTATATAATGTCCTATCTATGGAGTGCATTTATGTAAAGAAATAACATTTTCAGCAAGTCCAGTTGCCAAGAGGAAGGGAGATTTTTTTTCCCCTACTGCGGAGCTGAGATGTTAATAGTGCAATTCTAGATTGCAGTGTGATTTCTACGAAAGAGGACCAACTGTTCAAAGATCCAGTTATTGGTATTTTTCTTTAAAAAAATAAAAAAGAAGACTAAAATATTTCACTGCTGTTGTGTACCTTAACTTGAATGAGGCTTCAGCTATTTGAGAGTTGGAAGTCTGGGTGATGTAAAATCTGAAGAAAGACAAGAAACTATAAAAAATCAAATACCACCCTGCCCCCCACCCTCCCCAAAAAACCCCAATGAACCAAAACTAACACAAACCAACAATGACAGATTCTTTGACTTTTACAATCATCTCAGTTTTTGCAGTAGATGACAATATATCCACTAATTTACTTTTGGCTTATTAATTTTTATTTTCTAAGCTATATAGGCAGACTGAGAACTTCTGTGTGCTAGGTAAATAGATCTATGTTTTTTAAAAATCTGTTTGTCTAGATAATCTTCCTTGACCAGGCTTGTGATGCTTTTACCTCATTCCCATATCCCAGTCCAAAAGGGTGAGGAGTCCTGTAACATGTATGGAGCAGGGGATGGATATGGTTCTGGCAGGGAGAGTGTGCTGTCCTCCCACATGGCCAACATAATGAGACTCTTCACAAGCTCGTTTTTCAGGCACAGGATACCTCTTCAGGGGGTTGTTTATGCCCAAGCTGGCTGGGCACAAAAAAGCAAAGCTTGGAGCAGGATGAGTAGTTCTGCCTTTGTCTCTTGCTGAGACTTCCAGCGCCATTTAAGAATCCTGATGGCTGCAGTAAAGCTTTTTCTCTCCATTAGCTTGATCTTTTTCCTTTCTCAGCTAATGGTGGTGTCAGTCTTCATGGCACCTCTCTGTGCATGGAAGAGGGAGAGAGGAGTGGCTGTCAGTGTTGTACAGCAGCTAATTCTTGTTCTAGACGTGCAAAGATGTTTGGCTGAAAATATCTGCAGCTTCAGGTTCTGCAGCCTGCAAGGAAAGCACAGAGCCTGGGAAGCAGCTGATCATGCAAAAGTTCAGCAAATAAATTCATGTCATTGAAGCTGTTGGGACTTCAGTTGTTGAATTCCATTTGACTGAAGATTTTGTCTTATAGAAATAATACAATAGTAATGAATCAAGAAGCATTTGGGCAACACTCTTGGACACATGGTGTGAGTCTTGGGGTTGTCCTGTGCAGGGTCAGGAGTTGGTCTCAATGATCCTTGTGGGTCCCTTCCAACTCCATATTCAATGATTCTATAAGGAATGGGTAGAAGTGTGGAAACTGGAGATGTTTTTATTGCTGTGACAGTTTTAGCAAGAATGGGAAAATCCAAATTCAGTCACATGATCCTTTTTGTGAGGCCTCTCTGAGTAATGAGCACTGGCTGAAGTGAGCCCCACAGGAACTTGTGGGAGTGCCTTGGAGCAAGACCCAACAGTCTCATTTTGGCTTTCCAAAAGATGAGCCTACCTGAGATAAACTAGAGACATCACTGTATCAGTTACTTCTCTTTTACATGAAATAGAGGACCTTGTGGTATGGACAGTTTAATAATTTATTTAGGATTTCCCTTTGGCATGTTTACAGTATGCTTTTGTTAGGTACAGGAGTTACCATACGCAGATGTGTTTCCATCTGAGGGAATAAAGGCAAGTTTATGGAGTTCAAAAAAAGCTTTGAATGGAAGTTGTTCTGTTTAATGGAATATATAGTAAGAGTTATAATAAGAAAGCAAATATACAGCTTTTTTTGTTATGTGATATTTGCTGTAAAACACTAATATTTCAGGAAATTAGCATAGTGGAAAATAAGTCCATTTAGGTTTTATAAAGGGCTTGGTAGGGGAAGGAAGCTGTCATTTACTGAAATATTAACTATTTCCAAATGGCACATACAGAAGAAAAATTAAACAATTGAAAATTGCTTTTTCATATTTCTTAACACAGGTCATTTTTCAGTAATGTTTTTGGTTATAATTGCTCTGTTCAGACCAACACTGAATGTTTTGATCCATTACATGCCTGAATTGGGCTTGATTTCTTAATTTCTAATGTGTCCCTCTTTGCTTCCCAGTTACAGCAGTTTTTCATTCTTGAATCATGTCCTATTTTCTCAAGACCAAAGACGTGTGGCTACAACTTTAATTTGATGCTTCAAACTGTTACTAAACACTCATAATTTCTCTGCGTAATGAATATTTCATATTACATTGTGGTTTGCACAGTTTGCATCTTTTAAACAACTTGTTATGGCCTACCTTGCTGGAGAATACTCACATGCAAAAACCTGGTTCTCAGTAACCTCTAACAATTTTTGCCACCATGCAGTAAAGCAGAAGCCCAGAAAAAATAGTTTTACCATATCACTATGTAATTCAATAGCACACCAATAATATGCCTCTCACATTCTAATATTTAACATCACTTTGCTTTCTGTACATTTTATTTTTGATCACAATTTTACCAAAGATGTGAGGTAATTTAAAACCAAAATAAAACAAAACACCAAAACCCACATTTGTGTAGCTTTTGATTAGATCCAAGATAACCAGAGCTCCTTTAGCTTTAATGGAGAATAACATCAGTCATCGTAAGAATGGTTGGGCTAAGACTTTTTTACTTTTTGCTCAAGTGTTTGCTCTCTGACACCTGAGGGTTAAGCACTTAAATTCAAGTGTGATAGACAATACAATTTTGCTGGTTTTGTGCTCAGTTTACATGTTGGGTCTCTTTATAAAGGGAATGACTGAAGGCGTGCCAGTGGTAGGGAGAGGGGTTTCCTCCTCATTCTTTGTCAGGCAGAGGGGGCTGAAAGCTGCAGACTCTAGGAGAAGAGTACTGTAGCAAGGAACAAGGAGCCAGGAGGTACAGAAAGAAGACAGGCAGGTGTCAGTGGTGATGAAAGGTTTCCTGGGCTCCAGAAATAATGCCAGCATTTGTAACAATTCAGAAAGTGGCTGAATTTGCTGAAATCAAACCCTGCAAGCAGGGATCTGCCTTGCACATGAAGTGAGCAGGGAGAGATTGGTTTACAAAACACTTTAACTTCAATTCTGTCTGATCTAGTCTCTCTGAGTTAATCATTCCAGTAGTTCATTAAAATTAAAAAAGGAAATAAAAAAACAGCTTTTGAATTTAGCATAATTTTGTTCTTATAAAATTATCTTTAAGAATGTCCTTCAGAAAGTTCTTGCTTAGTAGGGTCCTGTGACAGTTACAGGGTCCTGTAGCTCCTTTCGTGTCCTGCACACTTCTGTGAGGAGACAAATTGCCTTAGGGATGAGTGGGCTGCAGCTTCTGGCCTTCTGTAAAAGTGGCCTTTAGACAAGCCCCATTGTTTGTATCTGTGCTTCCCCAGCCATGCTTTCAAACTCAATAGGGAAGATTTCTATTGCAGTAATTTAAATTACAGTGAATTAGACTAAATTACTGTCTTCGTGTAGAAACACACACATAGCATGGATTATGAGTAGTGTGGACATGGCAGTACTTGGAACTACTGTCTGAACTCTGAGTCATACAGAAATGATGCTACAAAAAAGGAAGGTGCTTTGGAATATGTCTTAACTGGTGAAGAGTGAACAAAAGTAATGCAGTTCTGAGCAGGCAATAAAAGCTGTGAAGTGCTTGCTGTTACCACAGGCTGCCCTATTTGCTTAGGAAATTCTGTGTGTTTTCTAGAGCTTCAGCTAAGGTTTGCAGCAGTCAGGAGAAATACTTCTGTTGACATTATGGATTCCAAAGTTAGTCCCTGTTTTTTCTCCAAGGAAAAGGTTTTGCCTTCTAAATGTTTTGCATTCTAAAAGCCAAGGTAATGGTTTTGTCTTCTAAATGTTATTTTTACCACTGCTCCTTGTGTGTAATAAAATGATGAACTGCACTAAGTTTGCTCTATCAAAATGTTTTATCTTGGTAAGCTGCCTCTTGTATTTGCTCAGGAAGTCCTGGCTCTTTACTGACCAATGCCTCTCAGTTTTGTAGTTTGGTTAGTGCTGATTTTGCAAAATGACCCTTCCATTTAGTTGATCATTAAAAAATTACAGCTCTGCTGTGTTGCCAGGCTACAAAGCTATAATTGAAGCTCTTTTGGAATTTCTGGTTTAGATGTATTTAGACCCCAGTTGCTTTACAGAGCACTATTTGTAATCACAGCTTGGTACCACTTCAGCTGTGTGA
This sequence comes from Orthonyx spaldingii, assembly GCA_013397795.1. Taxonomy (NCBI): domain Eukaryota; kingdom Metazoa; phylum Chordata; class Aves; order Passeriformes; family Orthonychidae; genus Orthonyx; species Orthonyx spaldingii. The sequence goes on from VZTJ01006620.1 coordinate 1,639,079, forward strand.
TCTTTTGAGAAGATGTGGACAGGTGATACATTGATTTCTTCGTTAGCAACTTGATGGGGATGTAAATGTATTGTAAAGAATGTGAATTATGGGATGGTGCAATGTAAAGTTTGTGTCAGGATGAGCTAGAGGGAGAATTGAGCTGCGCTCTGTCCTGTCAACCGTTTTAACAGCACTATCACCTACTAGCTTTTTTTCATAATATCACAAATATTTTAGAACAGAAAAATCCTCATTTTGGGGATTAGTTCTTTTTTTTCTTGTGTATGTAAAGCCCGGTGGCTTTGTTCAATTATGCTGAGTTTGAAAGAAGAAATTTAAGCAATAATTGCATAGTTGTGGCTCTTTTTTTGGCCATGATGTGAAGATATCTATGGTCGGACTGAGAAATATAAGAGTTTGTGAAGGCCAGCATTGCATAAGATGAAACAGGCAAACTTTTCCTCTGGCTGGCTGTCTTATCAGTGCATGTGCGTGGCAAAGAAACTGAAAAGTTAAAAGCCAAACTGAAAGGAAAGAAGTCAGAAGCAACAAACAAACACCCGTGAGGCTGTGACTAACACAACCCTGGAGGTGCTAGATGATATGAGAGAGCAAAATCATAAATGCCACATGGTTTTTGATCACTGAAGCAAAATAAGTCAGGCAAGATGCCTATTGCAGTGATACGTTTCATTCACGCTAAATTGAAAGTGATCAACTTTATCTAAAAGCAGAGAGAAACCATTGCTGTGATTTCTTTTGGTTATGGGTTGTTTTATCCAGTTGTTAGCAAAAATAGGAGCTACAGTGCATCTCTTTCTTCCATTTGAGATGAAAGTAAAACTGTGCTGCACAGACAGGAGCTGTGTATTGAACCAACTGGCCCATTGAGAAAACCAATTTAGTTCCCTGTAAGTTTTCACAAGAACCTTCAAGTATGGGTGGTAGGTGTTAGGTGCTGTCAGTAGAATGTGCTCTTTGGTAGTAATAATTATGAAAATGTGTCACACTGTAGGCAGAGAATAAGAGTTATCTGGTCACAGCAGACATTGTGAGATGGACAGTCCATGGAGTTCTTTCTTGGAGAGAGAAGGCAAAGAAAGTGACTCTGGAAGTTGCTTTATCAGGTAGATTCTGCTTTAATAGAACAGATCTCTTTTGAAAAGCTGAAGATGGAAGGAAATTTGAGTGAAAAAGGTCCCAAAGTAATTGCTTTCACTCACCTAAGAAAAGAAAGGATGGTAAAGATAGCAGCAGGGTAAAGATAATGGGCTTTGGAGAGTATGCTTTTGGTGGCTTCGGGAACTGATAGCTACTTGTACTTAGGAAAAATAATGTAAAAATATAGGAAAGTGCTAGGGCAGCTGGCAGTTTTGTAAACACACTAAAAATACAATAGCAAATTAGCTGGTACAGAGAAAATAGAAGCACAGTAAGAAGCTAGGAAGAATGCATTAGGGTCTGCTTCTTCTAATATTTCAGAATGCCTTCAAATAGGAGAAACAAAAATGCTCAGCTAAGGCATTTAAAGACAAGTTCAGAGGATCTAATGTGGAGAGTGGTAAAAACAAGGTTACTAGAGAAATGAGATACAGAAATATTTAGTATATGTCTTTACCAAGTGAGGAAAAATAATGTGCTAGAGAAATACAGACCAATCTGCTTAACTTTGATACCCACAACAATTCCAGAACAAGTTAATAGAAGCCACTGTAGAACAGGCAGAACCCAGTAATGTGATAAGTGGTCAACTTGGACTGGACCAGAACAAATTGCATTAATAAAATGTCATCTTTTAACAGGATAGCTGGTGTAACATGGAGAAAGCAATAGATGAAATATGTTTTTTGTAAGGATTTTATATAGTCCCATGTGACATGCTTGGGAGAAAAATGTGGAAATACAGAAATTTCACAAAAACAATAAAACAAAGAACCTCTTTTTCATGAAACTGGACTTAGTTCGCTCCAGAGCTGGGAGAATCTCAAGCGGGCATCTGCTTTTCGTCTGTTTCTGTTCAGTAATAAGTTGAGTGATGAAAAAAAGTCCACACAAAAAGTTGAAGTAGATACCTAGTTTAATTACAGGCACATTGGGGAATATCATTAGATTCACAGTTGTGAATAGCAGAGGAATTTTTTGAATCACAGAAAAGGGAGTAATGCAAAGTACTGCTATCCATGGGAAGAAAAAAATGGGACATACCTGACCTGGCTGTGGTTCTGCAGAAAGGGATTCTCTGTAAAGTGGAAATGATTGTGTTGTGTTCAGCTTTTCTCAGCTAAGACAAGACTTCCAAAGGAATTCTGTATGCAGTTTGGGGCAAAATGTGAGACAAACATCAGTGGCAAATTGAAAGCAGTCTCAGTTGAGAAAATGTGGAGAATTTCAGAAAGTTACAACTAATCTTGTACAGCCTAAAAAAAGAGGAAAAAAAAGACATATCATGGCACCAGTCTGACAGAGATGGAAATAGAAAATAGTGATAATTTATTATCAGATACTGCTGAAAGGAAGGGCAAAAATAGTGCAGTTTTGTTGGAAACAAAAGGATTCAGGTTGGATAGCAGGAAAAATGCTGTTAGGCTAGAGAAACACAGAAACAGTCTACTTAGAAAGACTGGAATCTTCCTCTATGGGAGATTTTTAGGAGCAATATATCTGTCATATCTGAAAGTACCAGGTCTCTACCCAGTGCATATGCAGTGGACCAAATGATTTCTTGAGGTCCCTTTTATTCCTCTGCTTCTGTAATTTGATGATGACAAAACAGCAACAACTAAGAATCTTCTGTTCTTACAGCCATCAGTCTTGAAAGGAAGGTACAGTCAGCTCAGAGACTGGCAGTGCTGCTTAGGAGAACAGGTCAGATTATTGATCTATTCTAAGAACAGGGAAAAAAACAGAGATTAGTGCCTGTGATGCTTTTAGCATTCTTGTGTGTGATAACATTAAAGCAGGGTTGGACTTTTTCATAACTGTAATTCATGCATGCCATAAATTGTGCATATGTGATGTGCTGCCCAGTCATTTATGTCTGTGCAGCCTGTAAAGATGGGGAAGGAAGTAATTGTAGTTGTCCCATTGTTTGCATCCAAGCTACTGAACTAAGATGAAAGCACCTTGACAACTGCAGGATGCAAGCAAACATTACCTGACAGCTTAGTACAGATGCATAAAGCAGGAGCAGTTGGATGATTAAAGGCTGTAATGGCCCTAACAAAAGTGCAACTGATAGTTTTCCTAAAAGGGGAGCTGTTACTGAATCTTCAATGGGCATCAGAATCGAGAAGAGCTTAAGAGGAGAAATGTGTACCTGGGTCAGATGAAGAGTGACTAAGACCTAAAAAGAACATCTACATGACTGTGATGTGATGGCAATTTTAAGTGACATTTCATGTGTTAGGATCATGCTTTTTTATAATTTTTGTGCTTAAGATAGCTTAGCATACTAATAGCTCAATTACAGTAGCACATGTTTGTGGCAGATGGGTGGGAGGAGAACTGCATGTCATCCCAGTATGAGTCTTTGCCTTTTTGAGTGCCAGAAAATCACAAGGGAGGAGCCCTTTTCTACCACTGTAGAAGAGTCCTGAGCACTCTTTTGATGCAGCTATGCATGGCCATCAGAGCTACAGCTCTTTAAAGCAGATTTTCATATTAAGCAAGTCTTCTATTAAATTATTCTTTTCATTTGTTTAGGTATGCAAGAATTCCTTTGTTCCTTCCCACTCTTTCTGCTGTCTGAATATCCAGACTAGGAACTGAATATTGTAAAATTCATATATTCTGAATCATATAAAATACAGCATGGAGGGGGCCTTTGGAAGTTATTTGGTCCAGCCCTTTGCTCAAATATTATTAACTGAAATGTTACAGATTTGCCTTTTCAATTCAACTTTGAATATCTCCAAGGATGGACTCAGACTCACTGTGTAATCTCTCCCAGTGCTTATCAGTGGGAAAATTTTTCATTTATGTCCAGTGGGAATCTCTTGTCTTGCAGTAGGGGATTGTTGCCCCTCATCCTTTGCTGTGGGACACTAGGAAGATTCTGTCTCTGTCTTCTACACCCCATTTTAGGTAGCCTCAAGGTTCAGGTTACCTTCCTTTTAGTTGCTTATTTTCGTAAATAATATTTGCATTCTATGAATGCAGCCACTGAAAAAAATCTGCCAGTAAGGAAAATACCTCTATATCACAAGGGAACAATAGAAGTGACTAATATTAATTTGATGAAAATTGCTTGTGTACAAAGTTCTGACATTTTAAAATTATTTCCCTGTAGGATGATCACAAATATCTTCCCTTCCTGTGTCTCATAGGCTGGGCATTCCAAGAGTCTGTCCTTTTAAGCCGGGTGTATTCAAAGCTGAATGAGGGCTTCCATCTGATACAAACCACAAGAAATGCTTCTGTGTATGCAAGAGGGAATGTGTGTGAATGTGTGAGGGTTTTAAGTGTGGGAGAGAGAGTTATGATCCTCTCCTCCCAGAAGAGCCCATGTCTCATGACAGGTGAAAGGTCAGCACCTCCCTTCTCTAGATGCTTCACTGGAAACTAGAAAGATCTTTTAAAGAAATTATCTCTGTTGCCTTCGTGATTTCTTGTCATCCAAGCATTTCAGTTTTCTAAACTCAAACTGAGCAACTTTGGTAAGAGGTTACACAGTGTTCCTACGGTGAACAGTGTGCTACTAAGAAGCAGCAGATATCATAAGCTGCAATATTTAACAACACTCCAGGAAACTTTCTGTCTAGCAGTGCTGTTAACTAATGTTTATCATATAATCTCTCATTAAAGGATTGTATGCATTAAGGTTATGTGATATTTTTTTTAAATGATTTAGGGTTTTTTACTCATTTAAGTTTCTATGGACTAGATCCTGATCAACATCCCCAAGGATAATTTATTTACCATCTACTCAAATTCCCAAGCAAGTATGGTCCAGCATTATATTGGGCAGAAGTATCATAACTTTCTGTAGCTTCTTGTTTTGAGAGGGAAGAAAAAAGCCTGACTTGTTAGGAGAGAGACTTTTTGAGGTGTTTATGATACCTTTGTATTGAGTACACATGCAACTCATACCCTGAGTCAGGAGAAAGAATCACCATTTCAACTTTAGTTATGTGCATGGTTTCAGGAACATGTGGCAGCTTCACCTGCAAGAAATACACAGTAGAGATCGGAAATTAGAGCAGGTATAACATTTTACCCATGATGGCAAAAATAGAACAAGGTTAATACTATCCTATGTCATCGCTGTCGTCATCATTCCCTCCTCCCACCCACACAGCATAGACCACACACATACAGAGTCTGCCATAATCTCCTTTTCTAATTGTGGTTGTGTTCCAATAATCCCTTTTCCTCCCTATAGCTGCTTGCATTCTAATACACAGCCTTTTGCCCCCTTTTCCTCTAATGCTGGTGGTCTCAGAAAAATATTAATCGTCTGATGTAAGTAAAAGTACAGCTCTTTGACACAGAAGTAGCAGAAGAAAAGTTGCCCTGTGTGTGTATGCAGGAACCTGTGTCTATAACATCCTCAGCTGAACTCTGCCTAAGCAGCCACCCTGCCTTGGGAGTTGGCGAAGGATTTCCGTGGTGGTATGGCTGACTTCTGGGTTCTTTATTTCAACACCTGTTTAGCTGGCCTTTTACATACCCAGGTTCAGTTTTGGTTTGGTCTAAAATAATCACAGTTTTAGTATCTTGCATTACATGATATTTCAAGCGTTACCTCATAATGCAGGTATTTATCTCATAATAAGGATTTGTATCTTATGAGAGCAGTAGAAAAATCAGTTAAAGCAACATGTTAAAGAAAGTAAAAATTAACATTGTTGACCCAGGCAAATAAATTCAGTATTGGCTTTACTGCCTAAACATTAAAGAGGGTGATTTCTGAGGTGTAGTTTCCCCATTCTTCTGCCTACAAAAAGAATATATTCCTTTCTGCATTGGTTTTCTTTACATTCAACAGGTAAAGAGCTCTGTAGAGAAAAAAGATCCATCTTAAGAAGCAAAATATAATACGAGATAATGAAGAAAAATAGTTTGAAGGATATCATATGTGTAATATATTTCACAGTTGGTTTGTTACTTGTCAGACAGTTTCAGTGCCCTGAATTCAAGTGCATTAACTTAACTAGAATTGTCATAATCCATTTGGTTTGATTAAATATGTTGGTGATGTGCCAAAGTTAAAATGATAGAAACACTGAAAAGATAATGTCATTGAAAAAAAATAACTAACTTGAAGAAGTTAGTGTAGAAGGCAGACCAGCATGGCTAATGGCAGTAAATTAAATCCTGCTTGGGAATCTGATCCTTATCCAGCAAAGCATTTAATCCCATCATTTAAGCATATGAGTTCTTCCCTCTCTAAGCATGCATATTGTCCCACTTAGGTAAGGGTGAGGTTAAGTGAGTTCCAAGACTGTTGCCATAGAGCTCAGCTGACCTGAGCCCTTGCCAACCTCTTGGGGGACACATCTTGCAACAAGAGTTACTGGTATTTCTGTAGGCACTCATGTTCAGTGCAGCCTAGGGGTTTCAAAGGCAGTCAGAGAATTATTGTTGTGTTTGGGTACAAAGGGATGGAAAATGCTTTATACTGTAAGGTGCAAGTCTTTTTTTAATTGCAGCACAGAAAAAAATGTAGGGGTATAGAAGAACAGATGAAAAATACACACATACAAAAGAATCCAATGTCTAGAATTCTGCAGGTGAAAGGTTTTACTGGTAAAACCTACATATAATACATATAATACTGGTAAATGATGCCCTTGATTTGAATATATTTCAATAGCAGTGAAAAGGAATTACTGTTTTGTGCTGCATTGTTAAAATATCTTACATGGGTGTTTAGTTTCATGTGGAAAGCTACTGGATGATGATACTGTGTAAGAATTAAAGTTTATTTTACTGTTTTATTGGAAGCAGCTACTCTTTTACAGAGACAATGACTCTTCAATCAGTGAGTATTGTCAGGTGCATTATGGATAGTTTAAGGGCTTACGTGCCAATTTCATCATTGCAGATGTGTAACTCCTACAGTAGTAACTCACTAAAGTTACAGTTTTGCTTCTTCCTGCAGAACAATTGTAAATTATGAAAATGAACATATGAGGTACTGCAGTCTAAACTAATCTGCTGGCAATGTGTGCTCACTTTCCTTTTTAGAGAGCAAGGCCAGATCTCTTCTTGCCACATATACAGGACAGGACAGGGCTTTGCAGGAGTCTGGCTGGACTCTCTCCTCTGGAGAGTGAGAGAGGATTGTCCAGAGCAGACTGTGGCTCTGCATCTGGAACAAGGAGCAGACAGGGTTGATGCAACAAGGGCTGTAATTAGATGTAATTAATTACATCCATGGCACACCTTGTTTCAGTGGGAGACCTTTCTTTTCACAGTGCTTTCATCGTATTCCACGAGGCCCATGCCTTGTGTATCACATCTTCCTATGCTAGGAATTAAGTACTGCTTGGCAAAAAGGGAAGCTTTACCCTTGGAAGATTTTATGTTGGGGTATTTTCTCTGTTGCTTGTGTTCTAAAGCCCTAAATCCATTTTGTACTGTACACAGCTTTTGTACCTGAGAATTGATGTTGTAATAATCTGCATTGGTGGTGAGTTGCACGTGATGAATATAAGAAGCAATTAGTATGCCCCACAAAACATGCCTTCACAGCAAGTTTATTGCACTGTAATCTAATTCTGTATCAGAGAAAAGCAATCATGGATATAGGAAAACCAACAGACAGACTACTCTACTTGTGTTTGGGCAAGAATAATTAAATGCAGAAAGTACTGAAAAATAATTGGCAAAAATTGCTGTATAAGTTGTTTGTATAAATGGTAGACTTAAGGACAAATTTGTAGTTTGTCAGTTTAGTAGAATCTCATTTGGCTACAGATACAAAAAAATACTGAAAATGAAAACCAGGTGGCTACTCCAACACTCCTTAATTCCTTTTTATATTCCCCTTATGTTTTGTAGTTGTGCAATGGTGGATCTGTGACTGATCTTGTGAAAGGATTTCTGAAGAGAGGCGAAAGGATGAATGAACTTATAATTGCTTACATTTTACGTGAAGCTCTGATGGTAAGATAAGCTTTCAATGAAAGGACAGTCAATATTCAGCTCACACTTTTTTCTTTAAATGAATGAACATCATATCCCCACTAACACAGCTCACTGTCTTGTACTATAGCAGTGTTTAATGAAATCAAGGCAATCTGTAATTAGGATAGTTCTTTTTAAGCAAGCAAGGTAAATAACAGTTAATCTGTTTGTTGCGCTATTAAGAGAATGAAAATTGATTTCTGACCATTGATCAATTTTCTTAGTAAATACAGTTCAGCATCAAAATTGCTTCTCTTTTGAGAAATAGCAGAAATATAATCAAAATACTGTTCAGCTTCCTATGTCTGGAACCAAAATATTTTTATAGTAAAACAATTCACGTATCTGGCAAATTTTAAGCCTGCTACAAGAATTTGATTTTGCTCATTAGGATCAAGTGTCTTTATTTATCATTTTCTTATAACTGAAATTTTACTTTCTCTGGTAGAATTTAGGTCTTAGTATTTTTCTTTGAGTTTATGCTCTAAAAGTATTACATGTAGGTTTATAGTGATCTTTCTCTGCTTTCATCTTAAAATTTCTATTTGACATAAAGTGGGGCAATTAAAAAATATCTTTTCCTTGTCATGTGGCAAGTGATTTTGCAGTAAGAATGACATCCCTGTGGTTTTGGATTTTAAAAAATATTTAAAATATTTTTCATGCTTTTCCACTACCTTGTTGTTTTAGCAAATATGGTGTGGAGGACAGAGCTGTTGTTAAAAGTTCATGTTTACATCTCACCTTCCAGGGACTTCAGCATTTGCATGAAAACAAAACTATCCACCGTGATATTAAGGGAAATAATATCCTTTTGACCACTGAAGGAGGAGTCAAGCTTGTGGATTTTGGTATGTTATGTTTAATTATATACACAATGCTTTACATCTGATGTATGGAAAATAAAATAGAGGAAATAAACCAGAAAATATTTATTATGTTAATGTTTTAAGTTTTTGGGTTCTTCATTAAGAATCACTTGGATAACCAAGGTTAATTTTTTTAACTTGATAGAAATTTTAGTAATTTTGGTAATGCTGTTTCAGTAGCATGGCTAACAAACAGAAATTATAATATGGTGGTGGTAAGTGACAAATGCTTTGAGGCACAGAGTAAGTGAAATGGCAATGTGAGTTGATAGGATTCAAAATAAAGTTGGTGTTTAGTTCCTCCAGAAACTGTGCACTGGTTCAGTGAAATTAGGAGCTGATAGGAAAAAGCTTCATGTTTTATATGAGAGCATTTAAAACTTACTAGAAATTGTGAGGAGTGGGAAAGCTCCACCTCAGACATGTATACTTCATTAATTTGATTTAAAACAAAGCAAGAGATACTTGAAGGCAGTAGAAGGGGAAATATTATATAGGTAATCCCCACTTTCTAATATCTGGGAAGACTAACATATTTTGGCAAGTCTAAATCTAAGAATTGGCATTAAAAGGGTCAGGTGAAGTCTGTTGGGCCTGAAGTGATTCTTGAATTGTCTCATCTGGTGTCACCACCAAAAGGGAAAAGACACGGGTAAGTGGATGCAACCTGTTATTTATCAGTCATACCACACTGATTTGCCTTAAAAGTTATTGACTGTTGTTTTATATGAAGGGTATAAAAATGTGCAATGCTTGTTGTTATGAACTATTATCTTTGGGTAGAACACTTGTCTTCTTATGTTAAAATTAAATTTATTGGTCACTATTTCACAGCACAGCAGACAACTGTAAATATATTTAATTCAGCAGATGGAAAATCTTCATTTTTCCTTTACCCTCCTATTTTGTTAATGATATTGATTCAATTCATACCTAACAATTGTTTGAACTAACCATGGGATTTTAACTCTCTTTAGTACAGTGTCTTCCCGCCAGTAGATTGTATTTATGGAACTCTCATGACTTCACACACAAAATCCCCACAACTGCTAGGGTTAGTAATTCTTCTGAAATGTCATGTATTTCTTTTATATTCCTCAGATAAAATCTTTCATTGAAAAATCTTCATGCTTCCTAAATCATCTGCCATACACTTGCTAGTATTTTCTGATAGTCTGGAAGTTTAATGTGAGGCAAAAACCAGTATTTTTGCCCACAGGCTTTTAATGTCTTGTAGATAATAATTTTTTTAGGTGCTGGAGGCAATTAGAGGATCAATGCTTCTGAAAATTAATTCACTTATGCAGATGTCCAAACATACAAGCTGTAGGGATGAGGACCTGAATTCTTTATTCCCCAGTTACTTCAATCTAACCTTCTGATAAGACTGTAATTGAAAATAATCTTAAATTCTTGTGGGAAAATTGTAATGCTAAAATACAGATTAGACCATGTGCAAAAAACAAATATATATATATATACATGTATTTATGTAGGCTCAAAAGGGGCCTGTAATAGCTACAGTCCTGCCTCTCAAAGGAATATACAAATGATACTTTAACTTAGGAGTAGATTGATATTTTCCCTGACTTCCCCCATGTCCCCAAGAAGAAAAACAATCTGAAGTCAAAAATGAGTAGTTTCAAATGGAATAAATTTATAGACTTCATAAAATCAACATGGAAGACCTACCATTCACCATTCAGGCTGCTACTTAAGGTATTCTGCTGGGATTTGTGAGTTTTGTGGCTTCTGCTTAAGAGGATTTAATCCCACATTAATCAGATTCCAAGATGATTGTTTAGCCAGGAATGTGAATTTATCAAAATCTCTCATGTTGGCATTGCTACAGACTGTTGTACATAATCATTTATTGGATCAGGGACTTAAACTCAGCCATCTTTTATTATACAAGCCTCTAAAATTGACAGGCTACAGAGTAAGATAGACATGGAGGCACAGTGTCCTCTTCACCCAGTAAACACTCAAAGGAAGCAAAATTTTTGGTTTAGACTGAACCAATTATTACATGGGGCCAACAAACACAAAAAATCCCAACCCAAATAATCACATCACCCTTTCTAGCATGCACACAGCTTTTCTGTGTGGAGGGGCAACAGAAGCAGGGAACCAAGGACTCCTTCAACCACTGAACACACATGACCAAGAGAGTCCTTCCCAAGATAATTTTATCTGCATCATCCTCCTGCATGCTGGATGCTGATGAGATGTTCCTGAAGAAGCCTTTGCTGTCTTCCCCTGATACTTTTTATGGTAGTTTTCTTCTAGACATAAACCCTCTGTCTGAAAGATGGGCTTGCAAAGTACCTTACAGAACACGAAACTAGAAAAAGACCTTTTCTCAGTCTGTGTTGTGCATTTAACTTGTGCTTTTTTTGTCCTTTTTTAAAAGTACATTTAGGAACTTTCTAAGAGTCATAAGTGAAAAAAACCAGTTAACTTTCAGTGAACTATATTGCTTTGAAAAGTGGCTTTTTTTTCCTTCATTGCTTTTGTACTCTTTGAACTCGGTGTATAATGTTCTGCCATTGTGAGTCCTTCCTTGCACAGTGGTACCAACTTTTCAGAAGCTTCATTTTGTGACACAATTTATACACATTGCTGTATGGTCATTGTATCACAGGTATTTATGTATGCTGGGACCATCGTTTCTGAACACTGCACAGTCTGTAATGGATAACCTTCACAACACCCTTATGGAGAAATAAATTACTTCAATTCCCAGTTAACAGCTGGGGATCTGAAACTTTGAGAGACTGAGTTGCTTGAGGTGACACAGAAAATGTAGGGAAAAGCTCTTCTAAAATCTAGGTTAACTCTTTGAACTGTTTGCTGGTCTAGAAGTACTCACAGTTAAAGAGATAGACTTTGAAAGAATGCCACAGGCCCACAGCCGTGCCTCACTCAGATTGCTTTGAAGAGTGAAATTTTTACTTTCTCTTAAAATTCTGCTGTAATATTGCTTAGTCACCCAGTGATATTCTCATATCTAAGAAACACTCAATCCCAGTGTAGATTAATGATGAAATCATGTCCAATACCTAAAGGAAACCTAAAAGAAAGTCGGAGAGAGACTATTTGCAAGAGTATATAGGGACAGGACAAAGGGAAATGACTTCAAATTGAGAAAGAGTACATTGAGATTAGATATTAGAAAAAAAATCTTTACAGTGAGGGTGGTGAGGCACTGGAGCAGTTTGCACAGAGAAGTTGTGGATACCTCATCCCTGGAAGTGTTCAAGGCCAGGTTCGATGGGGCTCTGAGAAACCTGGTAAGTGAACAATGTCCCTGCCCATGGCAGATGGGTTGGAACTCAATGGTCCCTTCTAACCCAGGCCATTCTATGATTCTGCAAAATCCCACAACAGTGCTTCTAGAGCTCAATTGCTTATCAAGGAGCTGCCAGATAAAGTTTTAGTTTAAACTGTCCAAGCCACAAAAATTTTGAAATAGTGTTACCACACATGCATCCTCTCACCTCACATCCATCCAGTATGATAATTTAGATCATCAGAGATAAACAAATTCATTTTTATTTTCTGCAGATAATGATTAGCAGCCAAGGGGATCTACTGTAAAAATGTCCACTGATCATAGACCAGGTCTCTAAAGTCATTAAACTTCTAAATACATTAATACTCCATATTTTCTTTGTAAGAGAAGAAGGCTGACTGAAGGCAGTTTCACCACCTGAACATTTGTGGGAATTAGCTCTTAAGCTGCTCTGATAGAAAACCTTTGGAGTAGGATGTTCTGCCTGAGAACTGCAGCAATTAGGCTCCAAGCAAGAAATATCCTCTACCACATCATATAGTTGCATTATATTCAAGTGTAGCTGCTATGTTTTCAGTATAAGATAGAAATTTGATAGAAAAATATACATTTGCATTAAATTCCCTGCAGCACTTTAAAGAGTGACTGCTGTGTAATATATTGTATAAAAAGAACTGGAGGCAAGTAAGATGCGAATTAAATTCCTTTTTGATGAACATTCCTAATTATATTCACAGTTTCTTATTAGTGTTCTGGGAAGAAAGTCTTTTACATCTGTTTCAGAACTCTGGTTGCATGCAGCAGATTGATGTTAAAAAGGCAGATTTCAAATGAAATTCTAGCCTCTAAAGGCGCAGAAAATTAATCTAATGAAATTTAAAGAAATTAATTTAATTCCAAACACCTTTTGAAAGTCACATGACAAATTTATCTGCAACCTTTGCTGCCTAAATATCTGTAAGTGTCTGATCTTTTTTAATCAGTTTAAAAGCTGGCCTGAAGTCTCTGGAACACAAAACACACCTCATCTATAGTAAAAATTCATATATTCATCTGCATTTTATAATGTGTAACCAATTTCATGGGATGCTGAGGGTATAACATCTGCTTCTGCTGACAAATACTTGCTTCTTTGAACAGTCCCTCTCAATTCAGTTTCTTTTCTTAAAATCAGGATGCTGCACAGGGCCTTTCATGTATTAATGTCAATCTGAGGCACAGTTCTATAATGTGCTGTTTCAAAATGGGAGAAAAGACTATATTATTATATTTTATATACTTTACTATATTATTATTAGTGTTATTGTTTTAACTTTGGTCTGAAAAAGTCCGAGTGACATTTCATTTTGAAAGGTTTGAAATTATTTCTGAAATCCCCTGTCATTTCAGTGCTTCTGGGAGCTTGAAAGCCAGAGCTTTTCATGCTTATATGTTTTTGAACAAAGAGGATCCTAGAGGACACAACTCTCTGTCGGCAAACTAGACAAGTTGCTGATGTCTAAGAAGCCATGGAGGAAAGAACCATTTTTTCACTAAAAGTTTTGAAACACCTATGGTCACCTGACAAGTGGTTCTTTTAGCTAAAAAGAGGAGACTGTAATGCTGATGGAAAATTTCTCTTGAGCTGTGTTTTGAGGGTTGACCTTTAGGCTGATAGTCTTGACCAAGAGCACAGGTAGCTCATACTTCTTCAGGACTACTGAAACCTGTTCCCCCAGACTAGAAATGTCTCCAGATGAGCAGCTGCTGCCTTAGAAATGTCCAGAAAAAATATAAATTATACTCCCCAACACAGGAAATGCATATTTTTCCAGCAGCACTGTTTCTTTCTGAAGGCCATGCCTATCTATGCATCAAACATACTTTCATACCACATGTAGTTAGACTTTTGCTGTTATTACCAGGAAAGGTCAAACATCTTGGGGAAAAAACTCAGACATCCAGATGGATGTTGGAAATATTCAAGTACCCGTAAGGAAAATGTGGGTGGACTCATTAAGTCATTAGAATTCAAGCCTACTTGTAGCTACAAGACTTGTCATGATTTCCTATAGTTTGCCCTGTAATATAACTGTGGGGAAAGAGGTATTGAAAAGGGTGGGTGCAGTCCATTTTCACTTTCTTCTTAGGCATTTTGCTAATAGTACCTAAAACTCTCCATCATTAGAGGCTCTGGATAAGCAATACATAGGAAAGATCTGTGTTTTTTAATATGTAAAGCAGGTTGCAGTGGAAGACATGGAAAAAAGGTAATGCAATCTCGCGGCTGCTGGCACATGGTGGAAAAATACAAGTTGTGTTGCTGCAGCTAATAGAATAATGTCTTCAAGTGTTCCTTTAGCACTGTGGATAAATAGGTTGCAGAATTAAAACATGTATTGTAATATTAATGGAATATATAGTGAAGGTAGGGTGATTTTTCTACTTTAAGCACACTTAGTTTGCATTTTTCTGTTTTGTGTCAGTGTTGATGTGAAAGTTGTGTGTGAATATTGTCTTGGCATTCCACATGCAGTTTCAGATATCCCACTTTGCATATACCTAGCACAGTTTTATCGTGGACAGTAGCCAGGGTCAACTGGAGATTTAACCCGAGTACTACTCATAGGGGAAGAAATGGATTGGGGAAGGGAATATGTATTGCTCTATTGAGACATACTGATATTGTTTTGTTAAATACTTGAACTGTTACTTCTATGTAGTTTGGGAACTGCAGGTAGTCAGAGGTCAGCTTTGGTGTTTGGAGTGTATTGGGTTATTATTCTGCTGTGGAGAGAATGGTCATTCTTCCTTTAAAGCTATTTGAAGTCTTTCAAAGTTAAGAAGAAAAGAAATCTTAATACTGGCATTTCTAGATGGCCTTATTATTATTCAAAATTGCAATTGGGTGAAACTAGTCTATGGTAAGACACTGTTTTGGTAGCATATTTTTATATTCATTCTATGTTCACTTTAAAATGTATACATAATTTCATTTGGGCAATACTAAATGAAAGTATTAATTTCATAATTCAATTGAGTTATTAAAATAAATTTCTTGGGGTTTTTTTTCTCTAGAAAGAGTAATTCTGCCAACATTCTGTATTGTGTCTCAGTAGAGATGTGCTACTTCTTCCTTACAAATTATGGAATGTTAGTAGTGCTTTACCACTACTAGTGATCAATAACAATTGATCAACATGAGTTAGAATGCACAGGTGTTTTTGTTAAGTTTTGTTCCATGATATTTATGCCTATTCTGATACAGAAATACAGGCCAAAATGTTTAAAATTCTGTGAATGTGCTAAACAGGTCGGGTTTTTGAAGTGTAGCTGAGCCAGCAGCTGCTGTAATGACAAAGCAAGAGAAGTAAAATCAGTTACACTATACAGCATGTCCAAAACAATGGGGACAGTCTCCATGGAATAATGAGTCTGTGGCAAGACTGCATCTTGATAATTCCTGGTTTTCTGATGCATGAGGGAGCTTTCTGCTGGTCTTGCAGGGAAAAAAGCATCTGAAATCTCGGGTCATAGGTTGGGGAGGGAACCACGGCACTGGGTGTCATCCTTTCACTGTGACACTTCACCGGCTCTTGTGTTGTCTTGCTGTGGCACAGTGCTTTGCCCATTCCTCACATGACCTAAATGACCACGAATAACCTTGATAGATGCAGTTTGTTGGCTGATCACAGATCAGCCTGGCGAGTGTCTGGGACATGTGGCATTGCAGAGGCCAGGAAGGCTCCCAAGGGCTGTGCTGAGATTGCACGTGGCACAGCTCGGGCTGCAACGGAGGGAGTCTAGAGCCACCTTGTGCTCAGAGAATAGGTTTAGAAGTCAGTTGTGAGTGATCCAAGTTTGAGTGTTGGGGCATTTCAGTCTCTGTCTCTTTTAATATATATCATCCTTCCCAGCTTTGCATGTCCTGCTGATATTGAAGAGGAGCTCAGCATGACCTTGAGTTGTGTTCCAAACTTTTGTAGATTACTTGTTCTGGAGTAGTCAGAATATCCTATTTTGTCCTTTTGTGCTTACCCTGTGTTAGCTGTAAATGCTGTCTGAATCATTCTGCAAAAAGGAAACAATTAATTAAAATAATTTAATTTGAAAGTATTCAAAAATAAAATAATTTTCTTTCTGCCCTTAGCTTACTTTAAGCAATGAGTCATAGCAAGACTTGTATTTGTCTTAGTCATTCTAGCATGCATCCATAATAAAGCTGTCTGCTTCACTGGTTCAGATCAAAACCAGGCTGTTATTGTGTTGTCATTTCTGCATACCATATAGCATGACATTCCCATGTTGCTGCTAAAATGCATCTACCAGGAGACTATGGCAGAAGCCAATAAAAGTAAAAGACTTTGAAGAAAGCTTTCTTCGTGAGCAGCTTGTCAAACTCCTTTGAACCCAATCAAAGTAACAATTCCAAATTTTTCAACCCAGGGTTAGCAGGGATAAGATGGATTGCACTGATTTGAGCTGTGGAGCTTTTCCATTGTTGAATGTTAATTCGTTGCTGAAGGCTTAGTCCTGAAATTTTTTTTGAGGGGGATGCATTTGAATGAAAACCTTTGTACTGTCCAGTAACAAAAACCAGAAATCATGTGGCCAAATGCTATATCCAGGATAAGCTGTTCACTTGGTTTTTCAAATATTTTCTTCTATTAATTCACATAAGGATGTCACTGGTGGCTTAAGCATTAAAGAAGCTTGACGCTGAAAGCTGGTGTCGGATGCCAGAGACATATGAAGTGAGAAAACAGCCCTTTCTGGCCAGCAAAGACTTCCACTTGGTTTTGTCGTGGGTCACAAAACAGTCATCTCTTGAGGTTATTAGAAACTCTCTGGTCTCATCTATGTACACTAAATACCATTCATTTTTTACCTTAAAGTTGATCTCAGTGACTTATCAGTAGTGGAGTATTCCAGTCCTGAGGTACTTTAAATATCCTGTTCCATCAGCATAGATGTTGCCAGTAACCCAGATTATCATAACAGAAAAACCATGTCAGAGAACAATGAGAAAAATCTCCAGAGTTTTGCCAGTCATACAGGGGCAAAAAAATCCTTTTTGAGTATCAAAGTGGCAGTTGGTTTGAAATCTAAGGTATAAGGAAGGCATCATCTGACAAGGAGGAATTTCCTCACCATCACACTACACCAGATTGTGTGTAGCTGTACAAGTCCCTGAGGCTCTAGAGAAGACTAGTTCTCCTATCCAAGTACATCTGGCCAACTGTGCAACAGGACAACAAATGTTCCTATGCATCCCTTTCAGGAAACCAGCTGAAGCCCTGAAGCATGAGATTTGATTAGAATCATTGGTGGTGTGATGCACTGAGCTGGCAGGAGCATGTGGAGGGGAGTCTGTGGTCACCTGCTCTACTGGAGGCCCAGTCTGTAAAATGAAAGATCTTGAATTTCTTAAAAAAGAAGTTATATTAAACCCTTTTGTTTAAAAAAGGTTATATATCTCACAAATGTAGTGAACATTCTGCCTTTTTATAGGGCATTGTTTGTCATTTTATCATTAGTATGTACCTTATAATGATTCGATATCAGATTTAGGATTTTAATTTTTTTTCTTATATGCTTAGAAATGTCTTTTGTTTGTCTTTAAGCCTCATGGTGAGTTTACCATGAAAGCCACTGGACATTCATTTCTTTAACATCCATTTATATCACCCTGTATTTGATAGTACAAATTAACTTTTTTATCCCCTTTTACTCCATGTCTCTTAGTTTTGTAGTAAACACCATGGATTTTTCATCTCCCAGGCAGTTTATGTATATGACCTTCTTTGATACTAAGCTTTTGATCTTTCTGGGCCTTTTGGCTATCTTTTGGATATGCCTATGACAGTTAAAAATTTGCGTCTGCAGTGTGTGTTTTCCTGAGGGTTTGGGAAACACTAGTTTTCAACATTAAAACATTATGTACATCAAAATAATATAGAAAGATGGAGAATGTGGTGACAAAGGACATGGAAAAGGTGGAGGCACCAAATCTCTCCTTTGCCACAGTCTTAACTTGTAATCCAACGTCCCTGAGACCAGTGGGAAGGTCTGGAGCAAGGCAAATGTACCTTCAGTAAAGGAGGATCAGGTTAGAGAGAATTTTAAAGAAAGGGATGTCCGTGGGGGCTGTTGGGATGCACCCAAGAGTGCTGAGGGAACTGGCTGATGTCATTACAAGATCACTGCCAATAATCTTTGAAACATCCTGGAGATTGGAGGAGATTCCTGAAGCAATGAAGTGAATTATTTTCACTCCAATCTTCAAGAAAGACAAGAAGGAGGATTCAGAGAACTACAGTCTGGTCAGACTCATATCTGATCTCCATCACAGAAGATGATGGAGCCAATCATCCTGGAAATAATTTCTAAACATAAGACAGACAAGAAGGTGATTGGGAGTAGGCAACATGGATTTATGAAAAGCAAGTCATGCTTCCTCATAACATAATGTAACACCTTTCAATATAAAATGCTGCTGAAAATTCTAATCTTTTTAACTTATCATTTCAACTTTGTTTCCTATTTCTGTATTTCCATCTTATTGGTCAGAACCTGATTTTTAGTTCAAGATTTATTTTGAGCCCTTATCACTGAGCAGAAGTTTTCAAGCATGCTTTTCTTGCAACAGCTCACGCAGCAAAACTGTATTGCCTCTGTGCTCTTTTCATTTAGAAGTTTACTTTTGGGGTCAGTTTATAGTCTATAATGAATTTTGAATACTGACATTGTTTTAAAAGGGTTCTGAAACATCTCTTGTAACGTCATCAAACCAACCACTTGTGTCCTTATGGTCTGTTAGTAACATTTTCTGTTAAATGTCTTTGTGCTTTCTATTCGTGATAATAAGTAATTACATCTAGGAGAAGCTCTTTGATCTCCTTTTACAGTCATAGTGGGGTTGCATGTGGTTGCATACCTGGTGTGTTGTGATGTTTGCCATTTGGACTACCAGAATTGCCTTGGTTTAATATTGTTCTTTCCCTGGTGTCTTTTGTCATTATGGAGTATGAAGGAATTGCACGACTGAGGTTCTTCTTAGCATTTTGCATGCATTTCACCTGATCTGTCTGAAATATTCTGTCTGGATATGTATCATTACACCAATACAACTTGAAATAAGCAAATAAAGAAATGAATGTCAAGGGCAGCAGCAACTGAGGCATTGAGTTATAACTCTACCACTGTTGCGAGGGAAGTCACTACTTCCCTGTCTGCGTCCTGACAAGAATAGTGGCTGCTTCTAAAAATGTCACTTAAGGTGCTAAAGGAAAACCTGAGACCATTAGGACCTGTTGCCTCCAGATCTACTAAAAAAGGTGGAATTGAGTGATTTATAAAAGACTGACTTCGCATCTTTGGACAAAGAGAGGAGGAAGGAGAGGCCACTTTTTGCATCACACAACATGGAACAAGAATGGCAAAACATACCTGCCAGAGAGCTTAAGGGGAATGCAGTGTAAAACACTACTGCTGTTTTACATCTGTTTCTCTAGGAGATTAAAAAAAAAGTTGGGAAATAATTCAAAGCATTTTGGCCAGTTTAGATCTGCAGGGTTAGCAGTGTGAGCAGTTTTTGGTCCAGACACTACGTTGAGGAATGATGGAGTTACATGTTCTTAATCTAAAGAAGGTCACAATGAGGGTGCTTTGGTAGTGAAGTGCACACTGGAGCCACAAATAAAGAAGAAATAGCTAAAAGAATGTAAGCCCTTGAGGGTAAGGTCAAGGTCATTATGTATGAATCCAGTCTCCCTGCTGTGTGTCAAATGTGAGATTAGTACAATTTACTAGGGCTTGCCATTCGCTCTCCAGGACCAACCACTAATATGTGCATACTTCTATCACAGGACATGATCATACAGTGATGTTGTACAGCCTCCCAGTTTAGATCAGAATGTTGTCTGGGCACTATGAGACAAGTCTTTACTAATAACAGGGAACTAATTTCTGCCCTGTGTTTCTTTTATTGAGTGCTAAGGTCAGAAGTAGATGGCTTTACTTGCAATGTTATTTCAGTATGCCCATTTTTGCAATGAAAAGCTTGAATAATACTCATAGTGTAAGTGTCCTGATTTTCAGGTTTTGTTGGTAAAATAGCGCCTGAAAAAATAAGAAGAAATGCAGCTATATGCAAGATATTTTCTTTTCACTGTGCATTGGTACGATTAATGCACTTATTTATAAAGCTCTTAACTTTCATAAGAAAAAAATTGTGCATAATAAAACACCATTTTTATGACATATTTTAAATTTTCTTAGGATAATATTTGGCTCATTTTGCAACAAAGCAGTAGTAAATGGGAAGGGGAGGAGCAAAATGGTTTTGTTTGAAAATATGTAGGTTAAAAAAAGCTGGCCAGCTATATGCTTGACTGGTTACTGAAATGCTGGAAGAAATGTTACTAAGTGTGGAATTACATCATCTTTCCTCTATACACAGAAAAAGCCCAAGGAAATATCATTTGTCATAAGGCCTACACTGCATAATCTGAAATGCCACTTTAATGCTAAGAGCAAAAGGATTTAAAAAAACAACCAAACAAAAAGCACACAAAACCCCCAAGAGCCTAAGGAAAGTAGTGGTGAACAATTCAAATTAAATCAGTTTTCTACGGAAATGAAAGAAGGGTGAGGAGGAAAAAATCTTCAGTTCATTTAGTAATTACAGTTTGAAGAGAAAAAAACCCAACAGTGCATAGACAGAGAAGATTGAACGCATTAATGTACCTTTTATTTTTTTCCTTATCTCTACAGAAAGTTATGGTAATTTATAAAATCTGACACTGGAATCATAAAATTATAGTTAGTGCCTTTCTTTGACTGCAGATCTGAATCCCATTTTCTTGTCCAAGACTGCAAAAAAAGAACTTTGCACAGGGGACTCCCACAACACAGAGGAATGGAGAGTAGCCTCAGCTCCCTCCAAAATCAAGGATTTCACATAGTAATGTCTGTTGGCATCCCTGTAATGGTTTCAGACTTGAGGTGATGTGTGCTTACTAAATGACATGTTTTTCTGAGAGCTCAGAACAGCCACAGACTCCGTGAGCCGGAAGCTGGACCTCAGACAACTCCTTGAGATGGCAAAAACAAAGCCCCTACTTAGCTGAGTCGAAGTAGGATTGATGGACTTTGTGCTAAGACTCACATTGTCCTGCTTTCCATGATGCATAACACTGTGTATTTGACTTTCTGCAGACATAAAGAGAGAAAAAGATCCAACTTTCTCAAGGCTGGTTTAGACTAGAGGGAGGCAGCCAAAAAAACAGTGGTTGCATTTAAAGGAACAGTCAGGGTCTTCCTTGCAGCGTATATTTTCAGATGTTGCACACATTTCTATGACAGCCAAATGCAGATATTTAGTGAATCAGAACTGAGCATGTAGCTTTAGAGTGAAAAAACAGATCAAGCTCTCCATGGTTTCTTAACTACACTGAAAAAAACCCCAAAACAATCAAACCCTATCCAGACAGATGTTTAATTAATATTCCCATTGGATAGTTAAAATGTGAATTGCTCTTGTTATGAACTGTCTGCAGGCTTTTCTGCAAGAGAAGGTCAAGTATTTTCAAACCAGACAATACAGAGTTGAAACTGGCCAGTGGTGCTCACTGGAGCTTCATGTGTTTCAGAACAATGAAATGGAACTCACAGAGTGAGATGGAGTCTTTTTACATTTTGGCAAAATAAGTGATCTCCAGTGCTAGTCAGACTGGAGGCCGGAGCATGTATTTGTAGAGCACAGGACCTTTCTGGCCATCCATGGCATCAGCTCTTCACAACATGCCTCTGGTGAGCCTCAGTGTTGGCTATTAATCAAATCCATAATAGTTTAGGACTTGCTAGCTGAGGGGCTGTTTTTCTCCATGTGTGGACTTCACAGTTATTTGTGACTCATAAATTCATAATAGTTTAGGGCATGCTGACTGAGGTGCTGTTTTTCTCCATGTGTTGTACTGTCTCCTTTGCAGGCACTAGAGCTGTTTCCAATCAATACACCCTTGTTTTGTAAGGAAGGAAATTGGTGGCAGGCAGCTCAGAATTGTGCTGTAACCCACCTGAATTTCTAGTATTTCAGTGTCTTTTAACTCAAAACTGCAAGGAAACTCAAGAGTTCACTTTCCAACCCTTGGCCTGAAATAGTTAATTCCGTAAACTACAGCTCATATTGCAAAGCTGATTTACAGGCTTGTTGCTTTGAGAATGTGCTTTGAGCATGGAGAGACTTCTGCTTTTGTAAGAATTTTTGAGGTTTCACTGTTTTGTTGTTTCCTTTTTTATGGCAGAGTAGTTAAGAGATGAGAATAGGTATCTTTTATAGTGTTAATATGAAATACATATATATGCATACATACAAATATACGTATATATGCATAAAATGAAACAGAGGTTAGTGTCAGTACTGAGCATTAGAAGCTGTGGAAGGTACAGTACTTTTCCACCCTCCCTAAAGTGTTTTACTGCTCTCTTAAAACAGGATATAGAAAAACTGTGATTAACCAGTCAAAATATATAGAGTCAGATTACCAATGCTTATTTGGGACTAAGTCCTGGTCTTGCTGAAGCCACTGGAAACAAGGATGCAGGGAACCTCTACTGAAGCACTGAGTACCTTTCAGGACTGGGCCTCTCTTTCCAGAGAACTGGAAAGATGTATTTGAGATTCACCTGCAGAGGAAGTTGTAGCATGACAAGACAAGGATATCACCCTTCAGAAGGGCTGTCTTGGATGGAAATAGCCACTGCTCTGATGATAGCTTCCCCTCGTTCTTCCAGGTGTGTCTGCTCAGCTGACCAGCACTCGTCTCCGTCGGAACACCTCCGTGGGCACCCCATTCTGGATGGCTCCAGAGGTCAGGTTTCAAAACATTTTGTCACTGGCATTCAAGCTGCTGTATTCTGCATTTCTGTTCTTTGTCTTTCTTCCTGATCCTTTCACCAAATGAAACAGCAATATCCTTTTAAAAAATGTTTTAAACCTTTTATTCTTATATGTTTGCAAGGATTAAGTTAAAATGGGATTTATTTTTGAAATTACAAGATAAAAGATAGGGAGCATGACACTGAAATGCTTGCTAAAACGTTAAAGAATATAGAGTACTACTATTGATACTTTCCAGCCTTTCAAGCTCTGAAATTATAGATAGCTCCCCACAGATGGAGGGAGCCCAGTTCAGTATTGTGACATATAGCTTCTATTTTTTAACTTCTACATCTGGAAAGTTTTTAATACTATGTATCCATACTTGCTGAAGCAAGCAATGGAGAAGGTTATTATGAAAGAAGATGCACTATGATTCTGTGGAGGTTTTTCCAGACTGAAATTTAAGCATATAAAGATACATTTTAAGCTGAGACAGGAAAAATATTTCCTTATAAATAAGCTTATCTACTTAGAGTATTTGTGTGCACACAAACACATGCAAGTACATCTGTTTATAGCATATGAAATTATTCTGTTTATACACATTTATTTTTATCAACACACTCTGTTCGTACACATAGGTGTAGCCATATAACTAATGGGATATGTGTTGGTTTAGATCTGCAGGTAATGGGATGAAAAATTCTAGATTCATCCAGCATTATGGATGAGCTGAAATGTGTATGAAGTTAAATACTTTGCTGTGATCTAATGAACTTTGTCCAGATCCACTTGATCTGGAAATTGGCTGATATGATTGAATAAGGACCCAGTAAGAGATAGTGAATTCAGCTTCTGATTTCCTGATTGTTTTGCTTCATAGAGAGAGCAGTATAGTTACAATAATTACTTAGCAGGAATAATCCATGTAAAGAGTTGTAGGGTTGCTGAGTTTCCTTCTGCTTCCTCAGTTGCGGGATGCAGTTTATCACCTTCAGCTGAAAACACCGTAGATTTGAACCCTTTCTTCATATCAGAGAACATCTGGCCAGAGAATGTGGTGTTAATGGACATCTGCTTTCTCTTGTTCAAACATTGAGGGGTTTTTGGCAATTGGATGAATGCTTTAGCTTTCTAAATGTGTCCATGTCTGTTTATTTCACTGAATATTCTGTAAGAAGTTCCTCCAACTGTGGGTGTACTCTTAAATTTGGACATTTGACTATCCCAGTCTTTTACTCCAACAGGTGATTGCCTGTGAGCAGCAGCTAGATAGCTCCTATGATGCTAGATGTGATGCGTGGTCACTGGGTATTACTGCAATAGAGTTGGGAGATGGAGATCCACCCCTTGCTGATTTGCACCCCATGAGGGCACTCTTCAAAATACCAAGGTAATATCTTGATGTGTTTGTTTGTTGATGGGTTAGACTGAACTTTTTCCTTAACTGTTACTTTCTTCAAACTTAAACCATGTAAGTTTGTGGAATTTCTTTATATTATTTATACTAGGACATAGGTTAAAAATACTTTGCCCAGCTATATTTTCTGGAGGCACCACTTCAACCATGTGTGCATATTGAGAAGTTCAGAGCTGACTGTAGCTACATTTGAGAAAAAGTTGTACGGCCTTCTCCTGAGTGGGCTGCTGCCACATGAATGCAGGACTTACCTTAGTCCCATATATTCTGTTACAAAGAATGACATATGATAGAAATACAGAGGCTGAATATGCCACTGTGGTGAACAGATCTCATACCTGTGTTCAGGAGTTAGTTATCTTCTGTCCTTTGAAGCAAAGGTTGTTCCATCACTCAGGCATCACATTTAGGCTTCAGATTTTCATTAGCTTGTGCTTCTTCTGGCAGTTCTAGTGTTGCTGTCCTTGGGCAGTGCAAATAGCAACTTCTTTTGTGTTTTTTGCTTTGAAGATGAAAATATAAGTGCCACTTATGGCATTTCTAAGAACATCAATCTCCAAGTCTGTAGGTAATGATCATACTGTAGTAGTTCGTGAATTTCACCCTAAGAACTGGAGCAGTATCACAACAGCCCACGTAGTATATGTAAGTGCTCATAGTCCTTTTCAGCCAAGACACCCAAATTAGTTTAAATTACCTTTAGGTTTAAGAAATCTTGGCTGACTTGGCACTGAAGCAGAGTATGAGTGCTCTTCTAACCCTTGCTTCCTATGGGCAAAGCAGTTGCAAACTATTGTGGTCAGTCACTGCAGCTAGGACTTCAAAAATGTTCTGGCTTACACTCCTGCAAGTACTGGGCACTTTTCTGCCCTGGAGCAAATATAAGGTCAATACCCTTTCATTCCATTAAGTAAAACCTGAGAGTGCAGAGTAAACGTGAAGCAGCACTTAAAGAAAAGCAATTATGGTTGATTGAATAGAGACAGCAAGTCACCTCATCTATTGGCTGGTCATCCCTTTTGTCTTCATGACCATACTCAGTGAAAATGGCACCTCTGAATGGAAGAAGACTGTCAAGACCATTTCAACTAAATTAACGTGGAATAAACAGCTCTAACAATAGAAAAGAAAGCAGTACTATCTATTCACAATAGATCTGTATTTAGACCTTCACTTCTGATTAGTTTCTGATGAATGAGGAATAATTAATAAGGAACCAATTCCTTCGGACACTTCATTCAGCAAGTTTATTAATTCAGTCCTTCTGAGAAAACTTAAAATAGAATTTCTTTTTAAAAATTCTCTTAAGAAAGTGTATTGTTTCAGGCTTGAAAAAGGAACTTGCCATTACAAGTGAACAGTGATTAATGGGTTGTTAGTTTAATTTCCTTTTATTGATTTGATTGAAAAAATTACGGCAGTGATTCTTAGCTACACTTGGTAGATCATTTCGATGCTATTTCTCCTTATTAGTTATGTAAAGTAGGAGAACCAATGAGGCATTGCATCATCTACCCATGCTCATTCTACCAGTGGAAATCAATATCTTTTTTCGGTGGCCTTCTAAAACTCATTACTCAGCCTGTCTTCACACATTGTTTTTGTCAAGTGAGTAGCTTATTAACTTATCATCACACTGACCTTTGCAGGAATCCTCCTCCAACGCTACAGCAGCCTGAGCTGTGGTCACCTGAATTCAATGACTTCATTAACAAGTGAGTAACAACTAAGACCACACTGGTTGAATATAGAACATGTGTAAATGTCATGTGTAAAATATCTTTTGTGGAAATGTGTTGCAACTAATACTCTTCCTTAAAAGGCTTGTTTGTAAATCCAGTTTGACTTCCAAGTGAGGCTCCATATTTAAAACATGAAATAGCATTTCAACACCCTTGACATTTCTTAATTTCAAGAATATCTGGTTTTAAAATGCATTAATTTAACTTCTTATACTCATCAATTCTGTGAAGTCATATCAGTTTTCAGTGCAGAGCTGTTTTAAGATGGATGTATTTATTGTGGAGGCATGAATGAATCCAGACAAGCATTTCAAAACTTAACTGCGAACCCTCAATGATCGTATGTTTTTTTCTGCCAGCACAGGTGCTTGACTAAAGATTATGAGAAGCGTCCAACAGTATCTACTCTTTTGCAGCATGATTTTATTAAGCAAATTGAAGGAAAAGAAAACGTGCTACAAAGGCAACTCATGGAATTTATTGATGTTCATCAACAAATGGGAGTCACTGAAAAGGCAAGGTAAAAGTAGCTAAAAAGTAGACAAGTTGGATGAATTTTGATACTTCCACTGTTTCAGAATAACTAGCACTCAGAAAAAGATTCAACTCTTATAACTTTAGCTGGCAAAAAATAGAAAGCCTAATTTTGGGGTCCCCTGTACAGCCAATGGAAAGAGGGAGGCATCATGATTCACATGTGGGACGAAACAATCTTTAGATGTGCCTTCCCTTTCTTCTGTGACTCAAGATATAGTCTTAGACCCCAGCTTTTAGAAAGCTAAGGTTAGGTGAAATTAATGTTAGGCATTTTCTTACATTTGCATGGTCAGCTAATGTTTAGTTTGAGCAAGTATGCTAAAAATAGCTAGTCAGGTTCCTGCAGGAATTGGATGTTTCTGACTGAAAGAAGTGGTAGTGGTCACAGATAGTGTTTAGCAAACTTCAAACCTTATGTCTTCTTGAATAGTTACTTTCATTCTTCCAGTAGTATTTAGTGATACCAATTCTGAACAAATCACTTGACACCTGATGGCTTTTATTTAAAATACTTGAAAAGATCTTGGCTCAATTTAACAATTGAAAAAGCTCCACACAATACACTCAGGTATCAGATGTGAAGTGTAGTACATTCGTATTGATGTACTACTGGTTTGACTGCTCCTGCTTCAAAGTAAAGCATGATGATTTTTCTTTTTTTTTTTAAATGGAACATGAAATCTAAAAGACATTTTGACATTATAATCCATGTGGGAAAAGCTTATTAAAATCTGCCACATTTCTTTTCACACATTTATAGTAACAATATATACAGCAGTCTTCAGTCCTAATTCTGGGGAATTTTCTATTTACTCTATGCTTTGAAGATAATAGTAAAAATATATTTCTAAATAATTAGGATATTGAAGTTTTCTTCGCCTTTAAGTAGACATGGGAGGAGTAGCTCTTTCTCTTTTCTGATATCTCAGTATAAAACTATGCATTTGGCTTAATTTAAGCTTCAGACTGGATTTATATGCTCTATATAGTGCAGACTTGACATTTGCTTAATCCAGAAAGATTCTCGAATTCAAATGAGCTTATCGGATGTCAGTGCTGAGCACTAAACCAGCGACATAATCCAGACTTTAAATAGCATTTATTTATAAAACACAGGGAAATGGCATGTGGTAAAATAAGTCCAAACCACTAAGTTATATGAATTGAAATCCTGTTAACAGTTGTGATATTAGTCCTTTTAAAGCCTAAATAATTTTGAAAAAAATTCAAGCTTCCAAGTAAATTAGATATTGTGACCTTTTTTACCCATTTTAGAGAACTCATTTTTGTTTTCATACTCTTTTTTCTTTCAAATCTTGTTTTTTCCCATGCAAAAAGCAAACTACACGACCTTTTTTTGTTTTCTGGACAATACACACATAAAGAAAGTGGCCCAATTTGCATGGGCATAGAGCAGTCAAGTGGCACAAGAATAGGATGATCTACTGGTATTTTTTCTGTCCTGTTTAGACTGTGTTTTGTAAGCTGATGGCTCTTCATGAGAACTAGAATTTAAGGGAATGTATTACTATGTGGATGAAGTTACCTATGCTTTTATAGTTGATCAAGTGTAACTTTTACATAAAATTTCCCAAAGGAAAACAGAATTTTCTCTTTCAAAATAATGATAATAATTCCTTATCTGAAACTGTGCAAAAAATGTACTTATTTAATTCAGAGTGTAATTTAAATGGCATGGTTAAACTGAGCATAGCCCATGTTTCATTTTAGCAGTTTAGAACACTAGCAAGTAGTATTTCCAATGTAAATGATTCCGTGATTGTGTCATTTTGTGAAATATGCTGTAAGACTGACTACAGAACAGCATTTGTGGTTTTTACTGCTGTGAATGATAAGAGATTATACAAAGATCTTTGAATTCAATAGTCATGCTTTTTTAAAAGTCTTTTAATACTAATCATATGTATCTTCTGACCTTCAATCTGCATAGAACAAATGGTGTTAAAAGCAGTGTCTGTACAGAAGTACCATGTAAGCCTGATTTAGAGTCAAGACATAGGCTGTATAGTGACAAGTCCCCTGAAAGAGCTGCTTTTTCTTGCTTATGCTATTCTGGGACTGTTTTTACACTGATGTGTTAGGGTCCTACTGTGAAATTTCTGAACTTTCACCAGTTGCTGGCAACTATCCTTGTAAAACTTCTTCCTGATCTCCAGCTTGCACTCTCTCAGTCCCTAATTTGAAGGCTTAACTCTCCTTGACAGTGGGAGTGACAGTGGGAGGCAGGTAGTTTAAGGGATTAAAGATCTCTTCCTTCCACTGAGGGAAAAAATGCTGCCTGCTACCTGTGTTGTGTTGTATAAATGGGCATGGTATATAAAGTCAATAAATTTGGTAAGCTTGACTTAAAGCTGAGAGTTAGGAATGCAATTATTTTCTCAGTATGTGTTTATACTCCCCATCAAATTTTAGTTTATTAATTGCAGTTTTATATTTCAAAAGAAAAAAGAAAAATACTTGGAAATAAATAGCTGAGGTCCAGCCACTAGGTTTTATTGTGTGCACTATTTCTGTTTTCGCTCAAAATCATGTTACCGTCTTAGCCCATTGTGCTGAGGTGTAATTTGGTTCTGACTGCCTTCTGCAGCAGTGGCCTGTTGATGTGCTTGTGATCTTACCTTGTTTGCTGAATGTGCAGTTGATACAGTTCAAAAAGAAAAACTCATTGCATTATGCCACATTCTCAGAATTTTTTTGCAGAAGGCCTTACCCCCAGATCCAATCTTTTGCACTGTGTGTGCTCAGGAAGGATGTGTGATCTCTAGGCACAGAGTGGAGCCACCTTGAAGTCACTCCCATTGGCACCATTGTTCCTGAGGTATTTTCTAACACTGAGGAGTCATCCAGTCATTAGGGCCCTCAGAACTTTCCCAGTGTTGTTGTTCTAGTGAAGAGGAGCCACGGTTTAGGTTCTGCATTGTACTGCATGCTTTCAAGATATGGAAACAGGAAAACTAGCAAGAGGAAGAGAATATACCAACCACCTGACTTACCAGAGAAACCTCAATTAACACTGATAAAACTTTAAATAGCAGTGTGCCGTAGCCTGGCTCCAGACTTAATAAAGTGATAGAAGATAATACCAGGTTTTCAGTAGCCTTTGAGCAATGTTCTAGCACTAGAATATCTTGTGCTACTCAAGACTCAAAAAAGCATGAATATTAGCAATGAGCTTAATTAAAAATTCCACTTTTTTACTTTGAGCTAATGCAGTACATTTTTCTCTAAAATCATCATTTTTTTAATGCTAAAAAGATCTATTTGCAACTTAACCTTTCCTACCTCAGAACTCAGTCTGAAATGACAATGGGAATAGCAGGAGAAAACATCCCTTGATACATTAACATTTTCCCACAGCATCCTGACTGAAACATCATTAAAATCTGCCGCTGGGAATGATATATGAGCTAGATATCAAATATGCGATATAAGATATGCCATATCAGATAAATTCGTGTTAGAGAAGAGGTGAAGCAGGCCAAGTCACATACTAAGTGCAATTAATTTTGGTGGGTTTTTTGTGAGGAGAGTCACTTTCAGGACAGGGGCCTTGAGCTTGACAAAGGCCTTCAGTATAGCAGTATAGCTGTTAAAATTTATAATTAGTGATGAAAATAGTTATTAAAAATGAGCACTGCAGCATATACCCCAAAACAGTTCTAAAAATACACTTCTTGCTAGGCCAAAAGAGGGAAAAAATCCCTGCATTGTAAAGAATCTTACTCTGCAACAGAAATAGCTGTCTTTGAAACAACCTTCAGAATTGTCGCATCTACACCTGACAGTCAGGCTTGTAAGACTTTTATCTTGAGTTGCTTGGCTGTCTTCTTCTTGACTGCTTTTACAATAATCTCTGCAGAATATGCAATGACTAGTACATTGTGTATTTCCTGGGAATTGTGAGTCATTCCAGAATGAGCTGTATATATGAGGGAAATTCAGTGCACCTAGATTTCAGGAAACGACTCTGGTCCCCAGATTTAGGGTCATCTTCATATACTCTCTGAGTAATTATGGGAAAGAGACCTATTCTACTGCAAAGTGATGCAAAGTTTTGGGTGAGCTGAATTATTCTCTCAAGAGTTTGTCCTCCTGTATTGGGCATAAAGAGTTAGCACTGATATCACTAACAGAATACTGAACAGTTGCTCTATTTAACTATTTGGAAAGGTCAGGGAGATAATTTCATACAAGTTCATGTACAATATGCACAAAGGTTGTCAATTTATGGACCCCTATTGAAAGCAGGGAGTACCATAACGTTTTCTTTCGTGACTTTCCCTGATTGCACAGACTTGTGTCATTCATTTTCTGGGTGTTCACTCTGTCCCAGTCTCT
This sequence comes from Orthonyx spaldingii, assembly GCA_013397795.1. Lineage (NCBI taxonomy): Eukaryota > Metazoa > Chordata > Aves > Passeriformes > Orthonychidae > Orthonyx > Orthonyx spaldingii. The sequence continues at coordinate 1,670,277 of VZTJ01006620.1, forward strand.
CTGACTCATCCTGCCACTGCAAAGCAACTGACAGCAATCCTTCAAGCTCAACTCTGCAGGGCAGGCTATAGCAGAGGGTGGGAGATTCCCATGCTGGCTTGATGAAGACAGTGTGAGGAACAGAACAAAATAGTACACACGGAGTCCAGTGCTGTGGCCAAGGTCTCCACATGACATCTGGGTTGGAGTAGTGGCTTGAATGGGAGATTTTGGAGTTCCAGTTCAATCTTTGAGCCCTTCAGGACAGTTCTTCCTCTCCTTGAACTCACTGTGGTCTTTGTTATACCAAGAAGTGTGTGGTTCTGCATTGAGGACACTCCTATGTAGGATGGCTGTGCTGCAAACTTCCCTCAGGCTGCAGAAGCAGTAGGGAGTTGGGAACAAAGGCCTTAGAATAAGCAGATCTTCAGTCCCATATGCTTCTTGCTAATACACATCTCTATATCTGAATAATGTTCTTCTATATAACACAATGGACAACAGCAATGCCTGAATGAAGAATAGTTTACCTTCTGAAGAAAATAGGAAGATGTTCCTCCTGCATTCAGAACTCCTCAGGAGACATGCTCTGCAAGTGGTACTTTACTGTTGAGTCAGTCCGCTTGCTCAGCAACTCATTTCTCCTGAAGGCAGGAGACTTCAGCAGGCATTGCTTACCCTTGGAGCTTCTCCTGTATCTTCTCAGTATGGCTGTGACCACATGCATGGGACTGACTCATGAGAAACTAATCCCAAAGAGTCCTTTCAGAGATCTCCTATTTGCTCAGTTAAGAACACATATTTTCCCCTGAAATTTATCAGGGATGCAGTTGTTTCTTGAGGCTGTTGTGAAGGATTAATAATCTGCTTTTTTTACAGGTCATGGTAAAGTAGCACAAGCTTTGTCAAACAGATTGTGCAGAGCTGGACACGGGCCACCTCTGAATCAAAAGCCCCATAGCTCTGCAGGGCAACAGTGTGCCCTTAGCAGCCTTGCATAAGCTGCAGCACATCTCCCTGAGACTGCAGCCTGTAGTCTGTGCTGTGAATCATTTAAATACAGATGGAAACACAGGTTTGTCTGCAAGGCATTGTGCAGGTGCAGCTAGAGGCTTATCACCGGAGTCTTATACTTTTTGTAAAGTTGGGTACAGATTTTTGATAGATAGCAGACTGTAGTTTTATTTAAGCAGATTTCACAAGATGCATCTGTGAAGACAAAATTTTGATTTTGTGTGAATTAATATAGCTTTGTGCAGCCTCCAGAGAAATAGAGTCACCAGCAATGACAGATCCTGTAGATGTTTCTTTGTGTTGCTTCTTTGTCATTTTACTGCTGTTTGTAACTGCTGGGAGGTGTACAGCTGTTTCCACCTTCACCTTACAAAAACTTCATTATTTTTAGTTTCTTCTTTACACCTGGGCTAAGGCCAGTCATTTTCCTGTCATTTCTTAGTCTGTAGATGATTCTCCAACCAGTTTAGGCAGAGAGTTCAGCAGGGCATCATGAGTCATACTTTCCTTTTCATGGTATTTTTGGAACTATCAGAAATCTTTTAAATACATTCTGACAATTTGAAGAAGAAAAGCTGCGGTTGCCTCATTTTGATTTAACTGGGTCTTGAAAGATAAGCAATGGAGGGGGGTGTTGGTGTGAAAGAGAATGCACAGAAACAATGCTGCCTTGACTCATTTTCTTGTCCATACTGCATTGATGTTTCTGGGCTTTAGCTGCCTGAATTGCTTGTCGGGCATGCTTGTAAAATCCAATGCCTCCAACACATTTTTGAGCAGAACAGCGATATGTGGTTATTTCAGTTCACAACGTCTATGTGCATGATCTTAATGAAACTTCAGCGCTGATGTCAACAGCACTGATGTGGGTTTTTTTAAGTGGTTGGAGTGAAGCAGTATAACTGCCCTTGAGGGGTCTGTGCCCTTTGACAGCAAAGTGGAAAAATATTGTGTTCTGCAAATCTGCCACTCTTATGTACAAGAGTGAATGGAGAATATAATCTGGTCCAACAAGCACTAGTGTTCTCATAATGTCAGCTGAAGAGGATTACAGGAGGATCGATTTTATGTAATTAAACTTCCCTGGCATACACAGAGATTTGTTGCCTTAAAAGAAAAAAAAATAGAAAAAGAAAAGTGTCCATGACTGGAGCATTCTCCTCCCTTCCTGCAAGGCAGTTGTTAGCTTCCTACATTAATTAAAACATGGTAATTGAAACTAATCCTGGGAAATATCACTCTCTCACTGATACGCAGTAACATTTACCGATTTAACGTATTAAAAAATATATGTGTTCAATGTGTAACAGTTTCACCAGAAATTGAAAGCAAAGCTTGAGAGACGCTTTGTTTTGGATCTTCCTTCAGCAGTGGAAAAATTAGAACAGCAGAGCTTGTCATAGTCCTGCAATTCCCACATCTTTCCCTTGTGCACATATTGATAGGTCTCTCTCAAAGTCACACTGATATTAGATGCATCCTCTGGACACAAAATGTCCTTCATACAGGTACAAAGGAGAAATTGTTTCAACTGCCCAAATTTAAATTTTTTTCAAATGAAACTGTTAAAAAGAGGTATAAATAAGAATGTGATTATAGAGGGGATAGATTTCTATTGAGAGGGTAGGATATTGCCTGCACCTCTGACTTTGGATGCAGTAATGTCCTGTGTCTGGTAAATGCGAATCAAACAGCAGCAGTTTATGCAAGGCTGAGGAGTTAATTTAAATCTTAATATTACTACATCCTTTTTAATACAACCTGGGGGTACATGCTACCAAAAATTGGCTCATACTGTTATTGCAAGGACAGTACTATCAGGACAGCTCTCGTGGTGGTACTGGATTCCAAAGGAAAGGGAAGAAAGTCAAACCTAGGATAATGTAGATCCTTGTCAATCCTATGGTTCATTGTGCTTCCTGGTCACTTAGCCTCCTCACTGGATACTGTGCTGTGATTTTGGCACAGAGACTGTGAAACTGTGGTAGCTCTTGCAGGGAAGTCTTACATGCTTGTGTCTTGATATTAAAGTTGCAGAATTAGTCAGGTATGGGTGTGAAACTCTTGCCTTTGCATTGTGGGCAATTAGAAGGCTCCAGTGGTAGCTGGCACCTGTGTAAAGGAGGAAGAAACTGCACCGTTACTGGCACCAGGGTGAGGACAAGCCATTCTGTCATCCTCACGTAATGATTGTTAGAGACAAGAGAAATTGAAAGAAGTGATAGATGAAGTGCGCTCCTGTCTGGGTTTCCATCATCCAGATTGTGATTGCACTTACAGTTTGGGAGGGCATAATTTCCCTTTTCTTCCAGTTCCATTTCAGTCCTGGCAGTTAGTGATTGCATCAAGTCGGTGCCTGCTGGAGTTTTTGCACCTACATCCCTCATCAGTACACAGCCAGCATGACCTGAAGTAGCACTCATGAACTGGGTGATGTTCATGGAACAGGTACAGCCCATTAAACTATGCAGTAAATCGATGGGTGTTCAGAAGTCTCTTACCTATCCCCATCAGTGTGATGTTCATTCACTCTAACTTTCCATTCTGTTCACTGTATATCAAAATTTTTGCCTGTGTAGAAAACACCTGTCTGCTCTTACCCATGCCATATATCCAAATATCAAAATGAAATAAAGAATTTCCGTGGTCTTGTCTGAGATCAAGGTAAAGAGTGAGTGCTTCACACAACAATTTCCCAGCTGTCTCAGTTTGCCAAGGTATATGTTCCTTGTGTTTGAGAGGTGCCTTCCTACCAGTGGCATCAAGGGAAGTGAGGTCATACCAGGAGATCAGATTTACTTAATAGGTTTTCTGTGCTTGTGCCTTGTTACACATCTGAGCTTGATTTAGTTTGTGAACTCTGCTGTTACTTATCCAGTTTCCCTTTCCTTTATTTTCCCTCATCTCATAAAACAAGTATAACTAATGTGAATTGTGAACCTTGCATTCTCTGCTGATTTTGCTCTATTTAGCAATGCCTTTACTCTTGGATAAAGATTGATCCAAATCTCTGGGAATTTTATTGCTAATTAAAATAAAACAGCATAAAGTTGGGGTTTTTGTTTTATTGAAGGAGAAATCTAGCTTTAAGATAAATTTAAAGTTAAACTTGAAGTTTAACCCTGGTAAGAAACATATTTGAAATTTTGTTTCCTTCTCTTGTATGACTTTTTTTCCTAGCAAGTCCAAGAAAATTTGGTCAAGATGTATTTCACTTAGCCGAGTGGTTCTGTAGCACTGTGCTCTATAGTGTGGTCATCTCAGCCACATTTTAGAGCACTGTCATTACTAAGCTAGAAATGTTTCCATCCTAAGTGCTTTGTCTGCATCATCTTTGCCATACTATTTCATCATACACCCCGGGTTTTGTTCTATCCATAGTTTTTATCAGAATATTTTGTGTGTTGATGCCAGAGTTTCACTATTACATGCTTTATAAATATGTTCTTTTTTTTTACTTGTATTAACAAGCTCCAGGCTTGCAGCTGATGTAGGGATCAGTGATCTAAGCAGGGATCTATAGAGTGGCAAAGTTCTTCATGGTAGCAGTTCTGGGATCAAATCATAGCTTTTGAATTGTCAAGTGCAGGTGTGCTGTACCAAGAAGTTGACTCTTGTCCTGCTATTCAAACATTTGTGGGTTTAAATTCAGAACAATGGAAAGCTGGAATGTTTTGGCCTTCAAGATGGTTGCAGATGCAAGATCTGCTCTGTGTTTCCTTACGTCAGGAGATTGTATCTCTTTCTTTTCTAGATTTGAACGTATTCATACAAAGAAAGGGAACTACAGTAAGTCATTAGTTTCAAACCAAGAAGAGGTAGATGATTTAGCAACCTTGGAAGTACTGGATGAGGTAAGAACCTATTTTTTCATATTTTCCCGAAGAGAAGTAATCACATATTAAATCACAATGGTCTGCTGTTGATTTTCAAATTCACACACAGTGTCACACTTCAATTGTGTAAGTGTACGATGACATTTCACCACTTTATGCCAAATATTTTTGATAAGATTTACTGTGTCAGAAAGGTTCCAACTCAAAGCTAAAACAATCTCTGAAGTTGCAGCTGTAGACCAAACAGTATTGTAACACCAGTGACTTAACAGAATTTATATTACTGGATTTTATTACAACTAAGTATCAAGTTTGCAATGGTGTGTTAACCTGAAATTGATCTAGGTCCAAGACCTTCCATTCCTGTTGCTTGAACACGGAGGGTTGTCTTAAACTATCTTACCATACTCTCCCAGACTGGGTTCTCACTGACTTATTTTGTGTGGAGATGCATGAGGATAAATTTATGTCAGCTGAGGCTCTGATCTGTCAATGCCTGCTGGTGAACTTTTGACAAAATTACTGATATAAATATCACTGTTTTGTCAAAGTTCAAAAAAGAGTCCACTAGCAGCAGGGGAGCATGGCATAAGGGAGGGAAGAAGTCTGCTATGTTTATGCTTTAAGCTTCAAAACGAGAAAGAAGAATCAGGCTGCAGCACATTATCTGCAGGTCTTGGAGGCCATCAGTGGTTGTAAACAAACTGTCAGCTGTGCATAGACTATAATTCGCATTCTCTTATCTGTAAAACTTCTCTGGTACATTGTATCTTTGTCAGTCCAGAATATTCATTGTGGCACTTTAGCTGGTAAACGATATAATGCTGACAGCTCACAGAACATCTTCCATCTCCCGAGAGCTTTGTTATAGTAGTTTGATGTTTAGTTAATTGTAATTGAGCTAATCCAAACTTCATCTACTGCACAAAGTTCAAGTTTAAGCATTTTTTTAATGTTGGGAAGAGTAAGACTGTTTTGGTTTTTTTTTATTTTTTACCATGATACATATAAACAATCCAAGCTAGAGATTTTATGGCACAGAAAAACAGACAAGCTGGAATAGATCCCATCTCCTCAGAGGTGGAGCATTCTCATGGAAATCCTCAGGAAATCTTTGTCTAAATGTATCATTTGACTATGTGTGTTACTAAATCTAATCCAATTTAAAACCTCTTTCACATATGAATGGCAGCTTCTCAGAACTGTATTCTTTCTTCCACTCAAATTTTTCTTCCAGTTTAGATAGCCCCATCATCAGAGCAAGACAAGATTATTGCAATAAATAATTTCAAAAAGGGCAGAAGCTCCCCTAAAATAATTCTGTGACATGGATCTGATTATGGCCAAAAGGAAAGAGAGCATTCAAAACCAAAAAGTTTATCAAGGCAATGAAAAACCAAGATTTTCTCCTTATGTTTTTTCATGAAGGAAATACAATCTCTACAGCTGTTGATAATTCAGCTTTTAAGTGTATTAACCAGGACACGGTGTACAACACTGTGAATAGATGGATGAGGAAGAAAAGCAATTCCTTCTGTAGTCCTCTGCTGCCAGTTGTTGTGTTCCAGTGGGTAAGGGGCCTAAATATTTTCATGTGTACCTCAGATTAGTCTCAAGGCTGTTGAATTTGTTTATTCAGCTCTGTGGCCTGTTTTGATTGGAAACCTAACCAGACACTCTACATACCCAGCTGTGTATGCAGAAGAAGCTGAGAGAAATTACATCAAGAAATTTGAATGCCACTAATGGGCCCTTCTTTTTTCTTGGTTCAAGGAGAACTGGCTCTGCAACATAAAGAACAATCACAGCAGAGACTGGTTGTCAATACAGAAAGATGCCTCATTGTTTACATTAATGGGACCCAAACAGTTGAACATCTGTGTTGTATCATAACTGAGGGTAATGTTAGAGCAGCTGTAATGGCAGTTATGGAGTCAATCATATGGCTCTTGCTTGATAAATTACATGAAAATTTAGTATTAGAAGTGTAGACAAGACTGTCTCATGGAAACCTCTGATTAACTGAATGAAAGTGGTACTTACTAACTCCTTTTTCTACAGCCGCTTGGGGATCTGTAAGTATGTATTGTTCAAAGTGAGTTTGGACACAAAAAATTAGAAATGTCAGTGTATTTGAAAATATTACTTACTTTTGATCATGATCAGTTGTATTCCTGACTGTAAATACCTTCCCATCTTATTCTCACTTACTGAGGATATATAAGAAACTATATAAATATTTTATACATTTTCCTAATATTCTTTTTGCCCCCATGTGATTCATCATTCCTGTTCCTTCTCCATCAGAATACAGTAACGGAACAGTTGCAGAAGGGTTATGCCAAGGATCAGATCTACACATATGTTGGGGACATTCTCATCGCTGTCAACCCATTTCGGAACATAGATATTTATTCTTCACAGGTGTGAAAATTTAGGTTTGGTTATTTTAGACTAACGCTGATTTCCACTAAAATGTAAATATTTGTGTTAAGTATAAAGTTAAGACCATTCTTGAGACTTATTTTATCTCTCTCTGAAAAACAGAATTACCAGTAGAAATGTTCTTTCAAGTGCACATTGACACACATTCTTAACACGTGCTGAATTTCAGCACAGAAATGAGAAACTAAAAAAAAATTAATTTCTGGTGTCTTTATGTCTATAGTGTAGATCATGCACAAAGCAACCCTGTAAATGTTAACTTCTGTGAATTTGTCTCCTCATCATACAAAAGGGAATTTGTCTCCCCATTATACAAAAGGGGAAGGATATTAAAGTCTGATCATACAATAATTCGGTGTTATTAATTATCAGATACTGCAGGTACAGAAAAGATCTTAAGTTTTAACATCAATATCATGCAGAGATACTAATAGGAAGTGAAGAACAAATAAATTTAAATGATAAGTTGGAACTATGATGTCTGACAACAGTAAATTTTCTCCTAATAAATTGAGTTTTATAGTGCAATCAGGGCTAAAATTATAGAAAATTGCACTTAATTTTTTTAGCAGTTCTTATAGTACTAAGTACGTACAGATTCATGGTATAGTGAGTCCAGTAACAGCTCCCTCAGAAAACATCTATGCTGGAAACCTCAGCATGCTGTACACTAACCTAAAAATAAAACTAAACTTCAATTTTAAAAAAAAATTGTTTTTAAAGGACAGTGATAACGTTTTTGTTTTTCTTACACTTAGCATTCCAAACTGTATATTGGAGCCAAACGAACTGCCAACCCTCCTCACATTTTTGCTGTTGCTGACATAGGCTATCAGTCCATGGTGACATACAACTCCGATCAGGTATGGATGAGGTGTCTAATTACATCCTCTGCCAGGCTGAGAGATATGTGATGAGCTCAGAGTCTTGCTCTGTTCTCTGCAGTGTATTGTTATTTCTGGAGAAAGTGGAGCTGGCAAGACGCAAAGTGCCCATCTGCTGGTTCAGCAGCTCACTGTCCTGGGCAAGGTAAGTGGCAGAGGGGATGTCTCTGTAAGGCTTTGCTATCCTGGGCCTAAAGGGCTGAACCTATGGACAGGACATTGGTTGTGGGGTGAGACTGTTACACATTTTCCAAAGAACATTGGAATGTGATGCTGATCTGTCCACTCCTTCCTCGCTCCTGAACTAGGGTCACTTGAAAATATTTCCACAAGGAAAATACCCACTGCAGTGAGAGCTGTGACTTAGTCAGTTCCCTGTTTGGGTGTCCCTGTTGAGTGTCTTCAAGTCACCCAAACAGTACTATATAAAATCTCCTTCTAGCTTCTCATCCTTCCACAACCAGATTGCTGTCAGTAAGACATAGTCATTCTGGAAAGTGGCCACCAGAACTGTCTAAATAAAATGCCATTTTTTACATGCCCCAGGTGAGATGAAAGCAAACTAATGGCTTGGTAGGGTGCACTGAAGCAGTAACCAGAATCTAACAAGGATCCTAAAAGCAGATGGGTCATTTCAGAGCCACAGAACCACGGACACCACAGAAATTCATTGACAGTGTTGTTACCGTTATGTGTGTTATCTCTCTCAGACAGCCTTCGTTCTGAAGATTGCTATATTCTGACAGATTTCATGTATATATATGCCTTTCTCTCCATATAATTCCCATGGGAATGACTGCCCTGATTATGTCACACTTCACAATACCAATGAGAAGATTAAAGAAACACCTGAAAAGTATGTATTTGAATAATTACTGATAATTTGAAGCAATATCTTTTTCATATCCAGGCTAATAACAGGACTCTACAGGAGAAAATTCTCCAGGTGAACAACCTTGTAGAAGCATTTGGGAATGCAGGCACTATCATCAATGATAACTCAAGCAGATTTGGAAAATATTTGGAAATGAAATTCACTTGTGGTGGCACTGTAGTAGGAGCTCAGATTTCAGAGTACCTCCTTGAAAAATCCAGAGTTGTCCACCAAGCAGTGTAAGTATGAAAATTGTATTTTACCTAATTTGGGGGTTACAGAGTAGGCCTGTGATGCAGGAAATAATCTTGGTTCAAAACACAAAGATGAATAAGGTACCTGGATTTTTTTTCTTAAAGATTGTATATGAATATCTTATAAGTCTGTAAGCTAGCTGAAGACTCTAGATTTTTTTTTCATTGCCTCCTGGGTTATTTAAACAAATCTTATAAATCTTATAAAAATGCCCATGTGATATATAAAATCAGAAGGCCACCAAGATTATTAGAGGGATGGAGCACCTCTCCTACACAGAACGGCTAAGAAAATTGGGATTGTTCAGCCTGGAGAAGAGAAGGCTTCAGGGTCACCATATTGCCACCTTCCAGCTGAAGGGAGCCTGCGAGAAAGATGGAGAGAGACTTTTTGCAAGAACAGGTGGTGACAGGACAAGGAGCAATGGCTTTAAACTGAGAGAGAGGAGGTTTAGATTAGATATTAGAAAGAAATTCTTTAGTGTGAGAGTGGTGAGGCGCTGGAACAAGTTGCCCAGAGAAGCTGAGGATGCCTCATCCCTGGAAGTGTTCAGGTGAGGCTAAATGGGTCTGTGAGCAACCCAGTCTAGTGAAAGGGGGTTGTCTGCCCATGACAGGGGGTTGATCTTTTAGGTCCCTTCCAACCCAAGCCATGGTTCTACGATCTAGTGGTGCCCCTGAGACAGACGTACGCCTCAGCTCATGCACAAAGCAGGGGTTTGAACACAATTCCTTTTTCCTATTCAGTAGTGACTGACTTGGGCATCGCAGGGCTCAGTCGTGATTGTAAATTTTCACCTAAGGATCCAGTTCTTTCTCATAAGGAGCACAGGAACCTTGAATGTGTAATAAACCTCTGTCCTGGGTTTAGTCATCTGGCTTCTAGGCAAAGCATGCCAAATCAAAAGGCCCTTTTGCAGAATGTCTGCTTCTTGGTTCAGGGCTAAAGGACACAGCAGACATACTCCATTCAGTGAACCTGGAGTGTATACCTCTCCCACAGCAGAAGATTTTTTTAAAATAACTGTAGTTAAGCAACCCATTCAATGCAGGTGAGTAAGCAATGTGCAAGATCTCACACAGCATCTACCAATTGCATCAAAGGCCAAGCAGCACTGAGCTGCTTTAGCACCGAGCAGCCACCCTGGCAGTGTCAGGACAAACACACAACGGCATGAAAAGGGTGTTCACAGCAAGTTTGTGATAAAACTTCTTTCAGGGTCCTCTGTCAGTTTGTGTGAGTCTTGCCTGTTATTAAAGTAATATTTAGTAAGCATGTCATCAGTAAATATAGCATGGTTATATTACTAAATCAGTTTGTTGTTTCTGTTGTTTCAGAGGAGAGAAAAATTTCCATATCTTTTATTATATTTATGCTGGTCTCGCAGAAAAGAAAAAACTGGCACATTATAAACTTCCAGAATATAGACCTCCCAGGTAATGCAGTTTATTTTTGCAAAAACTGATTACTAAGAAATACCGTGTTGAATTGTCAGCCTCATTTATATTCTAACTCTGTATCCATCAATTCTTTCAGATATCTACAGAATGATCATTTCAGAATAGTGCAAGATTTCATGAACAATAGCTTTTATAAGTCTCAGTTTGAATTAATAGAACAGTGCTTCAAAGTCATAGGTTTTACACTGGAGGTGAGTGCTGATAACCTTCTTCCTTTGTGAACTTTACCAGCTACCTTAATCAGGAAAAACTTATATAAAGCATTCAAATCTGCCTTGTTATTTTCTTCCTTTAGCAGTATTGTGTTTATGTTTTGGGATCTTGCATAGTCAACTTACTGTTATGTAGTAACATTTAAATTTTTAAGGTTTCAAGGCACTGATAAACCAATAAAATGGTATTAGTCAATAAGACTTTGAAATTAGTGAATACAGCACAGCTGAGTAAATGGGGAGGGGGGAAAGATTTTAACTTTAATGCATAGGAAATGATGTTATAACTGTTTATTAGAATAATTCTAGGCCTGTGAGTATGAGCCTCATCTCAGTTTTAAGAGGAAGTCCATGGTGAGAGTTCTAAAAATTCATTGAGTTGATCTGAGTATTGATGAACTCAATACATTTTCACAGCTCCAGGGATAAAGTTGAATGAAGTTCTTAAATCCCTTTGGAGATGAATCTCATCACTAAACATTAACTGAACCCATTCTTTCTTTATGATCCCATATCATTTCTCAGCTAGCCATTAAATCCCTCTCCTCAGTCTGTCTTCAGTAGAATTAAAATAAAAAAAGGACTCTGGATTTATAAAGGAAAGAAATCCCATCCTGTGCCCTAGTTTTTACCTTAGGAGAAGTGGTGCATCACGGATGTCATTTATCTCTGACTTTATTTATAAACAATATAAATAGTAGAGGTGTGATCCATACAGTATCTGTGAAATACAGCACTAGTGCTGCAGAATGGATGTATGTTTTAATCAAAACTGTATGTGGTAAGGAGCTTTTCACAGAAAATTGGTCACTTCAGTTGACTATTTCTAGCTGCCCTCAATGGAAATATTTGAAATAGCAGGCAGAAGAGATTTAGTCACCTATTTTGTTCCTCCATAGTCACTTAGGATTAAGTTGTAGCAGCAGTGGCATTCACAGTCTCTTTTTCCTCTACATGTTATTCACAACTGCATTTAGTAATATCACACCTGTACTATCACATCCTTTCACTTGTGCTTTCACCTTTCCAGAAGCAGCATGAAAGGACATTCACGGTTCAGCACTGATAGCAGTTTTGTCACAGCACCAGAGACCTTGATAAGTTCTAATTTAAAGCATGAAAAGCAGCAAGTCTGTTTTTGTTTCCAGTTCTTTTGTTCACTTGGACAGGTGGAAACAATAATCCTCATCATCCAAAAGAGGCCTTCCATACATATTGAAGATCCAGTTAGAACTAGGTCACTGGCTGCATTGTGCAGTTCTAGCATGGATCTTCACTTGATTAACTCAGCAAGCCACCATGAGCTGAATCTACAAAGAATTATCTACCTGTAGAACCCCCTGGGTTCAGAAGCAGGCTGAGTGCCATAGGCAATCTGCCTGTGGCTACTTGTGAGCCCCAGCCATGCTAGCCTGCCTTATGTCTGCCTCAGGGTGAATTAGCCTGTCTGAGGCTGTGCTTGCCTTTCTTCCCCCACTGAGGTTCTGATACCGGATACATGTGCAAAGACAACTCTTTTCAGTGAGAAAAGGACATTGAATTCCCTTCCTAAGTTCACTTTTTAGTAATGCAGCCTTAAGCTTTAACATTCATCCCAGTGCACAGAGGAACTTCTGTATAAGCATGTTCAATGTTTTATTAGCAGAAAGCCATGGACAGAAAGAAATCTCCACTCCAGTTAGAACCTAAACAAAGATTTATTTCTTTGAAATTTGCTTTTAACTGACTGACAGGTTTCAAGAGTAACTACTGTCAGTACTCCCTCTCTTAAAATCACATTGTTTTCTTTCAGGCTGCATGGCAAAATTAATAAGAAAGGACTGCCTGAGGGGAACAATAATTATGCTGTATGAGACAGATCAAGCCAGATTTCAAACACACTGGAAAAGGGCAGAAAAATGTCAGCAGCTATATGTATTCTACAGCATGATGGCAGAAGTTAAGCTATCCATTTCTTTGCATTTCGACTGTGTCCCTAAGCTTAAAATGAAAATGATTGCTTAATCCTACGTAAACTGTGTGCCAATTATCCTCAGCATAATTTTTTTAAGTGAGTTCATCCAGTTTGTCTTGCTGTCACTGGAATCACTATTTATTAACTGCTAGATTAACTTCTGAAAGTGCTGAAAACAAGCTGAAGTATTCTAGAGCAATTAGAGATTTTATCTGAGTAAATGATCCCTGACATTGTACCAGCAAACTATTGAATAATATGGATAAAATGCTGTGCAATTATATAAAGTTAATCATTATAAAATAACAATCAGATTTGCAAAACTGTTTCTTATAAAACTACTACAAAAGTTTTCAACCTGCTATTTATAAAGCACACTAGTACTGTATGCCTCCAAATTACAGTGTCATAGACTCCTAGTCTGCTTTACAGGTACACCTATCATTTTCTGAGTAAAAAATACTCAGATCATCAGGTATAATGATAAACATTCACAGCTCAGATAAAAATTTGCAGTTAAAATCTAAGTCAAACCTGCAATGAAGGCATTATTTTACTAATTCCAAATATTATTTTCTCATGTGTAGGTACTTAAAATAATTTACTGGATATATCACTTCACTGTCCAGAGTAATAACAGCCTATTTCAAGAGTCCCTGTTCACAGAATCACAGAATTAACTAGGTTGGAAAAGACCATTGAGATCATCAATTCCAACCTATGACCTTATTATCTAAACCATGGCAGAACCTCCTAAATAATTTGAAATCTAAATTTGTTTAAGCAAAGTCCAGTCCATATTAAGATGCTTTGGTGAGTTCCTAACTGACATTTTGAAGGGTGAAGTGCTTTGCCAAATCAGAGATGTGAGGCCTCACTCTTCTCGCAGTGAAACTTTTTCTGATGACATTGGTGGGAGATGATATAGACCTATTATTTGGAGTACCTTTGTTTCCATGATGCACGAAACATAGATGCCGCTTTTTTTATATTTTTGTTGATCTAGATATTAAATTTTTAGGCATGGCTGCACTTGCAGACACAGTGAAGGGTAGATATAAATCACCTCTGAATTCTCTCTGTGTAAGAGGATATACACACCACCGTTTTTGCTTTTCCTGCTTCATGTCAATCCTGTCCTGTCCATAAGTACAGAAGAGAGATTAGGCTATGATTTGTCTTGCCCTCTTTGACTACCTTTTTCTTGAAAGACTTTGCTGAGTACAGAATAGGAATAATTGCTGAGAACATCATTCTTAAAAGTAGTGGGCATGTGACAGACAACAGGAAACAACACACGCTCATGCTCATTGCACAAACCACAGAGACAAATTACCTGGCTGTTAAGTATTGCATTTTTTTTTTTAATATACTTTTCAGGAACTTGGAAGTGTGTACAGTATCCTGGCTGCCATTTTAAATGTGGGTAACATTGAATTTTCTGCAGTAGTATCTGAACATATGATTGACAAGAGCAACATTTCCAATCCAGTAGCCCTTGAGAATTGTGAGTGGTTTTTTCTTGATTTAATGTTGTCTTTCTTTAGTGTTTTCAAAGCAAATTTATTTTATTGTAAGAGAGGTATCTATTAAAACTGTATTCACATGGAAATTTCACAAGAAAAATTAAAAACTGAAGATAGATGAATTCTAAGCCCACCTGAATTCAAATGCAAAAAAGAAAAAGTTTTCCGTGTTATGCATCTTATTTGACTAACCAGTTCACTGCATACAGGAAACATGACTAACACTGCAGATGCCTGAAAAAATCTTTGGAATTTTTCCAAGGTTATTAGAACATTTGATGGAGAACCTCATTAACACATTGAATAGTTTCTTCCCAGTTTTTTTCTCAGCTGCTCATTATTTGTTCCCCACATGTGCCTGTTGAAATACAGCTCACTAATTCTTTGGAAGGGATGCCTTACATTATAATCTGCTGGGAGGTGGAGGAGGCAAAGGGGCAAAGATTCTCAAGAAATTTCCTACACTTGCTCAATAATTACACCTGGGGAGATAATTAAGTCTTCACACTATCTTCTTACGTGTTTTCTTGCCATAGGAAAATATTGTGGAACTGGGACAGAAGCAGCCCTTTTTTGCAGCAAAAGGAGAGCAGCAGTGGCTTTTATGAGTGGGTTATAACTGAGAGGGGTATTCACACCTCACAACTTGGATACTTCTTCCATAGTCACCTAGATTCCCTAGCATTTCTCCATAGACTGTTTGGAGAAACAGCCTCCTTGATAAAGTGGTTTAGAACCTAAAGCCTCTGCATTGAATCACTTACTCATTGACTGCAGTGCAAGCTAGAAAGGTTGGTGACTAACTTAGATAACGACACTTGTTTGGTGTGAAAATTCCTCTTTAGTCATAGTTCAAGACTTTGATTTCGCCCTTATTCATAATACATTGCACTTGCAACTTTGATTGCAAAAATGCCTGTTTTACCTTCCAAACTCTGAGCTATGCCTGTGACCTTCCTTCCTAGGTGCATCCTTGCTGTGTATTCAGGCAGATGAACTGCAAGAGGCCCTCACTTCTCACTGTGTGGTGACTCGAGGAGAAACAATTATTCGTCCCAACACTGTAGAAAAAGCCACTGATGTCAGAGATGCCATGGCCAAAGCACTGTATGGGCGCCTCTTCAGCTGGATAGTCAATCGCATCAACAGTTTACTCAAACCTGACAAACATTTAAGGTAAAAGAAGATTTTGCAGAATAAAGAGAGATTTTTTTCCTGTGGAAATAATATTGTCTACACTAGAGCTTTTAGTGTAGTTAAGTACTTTTTCTCTGCTGTCTTTTTGTTTATTACACCGCCATGTCAAAAATGTTTTGTCCTGTTCATAGTATATAGTGAAAATACAGTAGATATGGTTGGAAAAAGCATCTGGTGTTCTCCTGTTGATCCTTACTCATTTAACCCTTTCTGAATTACATACTAGCTACTTTTTCTTTTGTATTTTTTCAGAGTAAACTTTTGATATTCATCATGTTGATTACATAGGTCAAATTCGGCTCTTATTTACACTGATGCTGTTGCTTTTGTCACTGTTGTTATGAGCATGGTTTCATATATATGTGGGAATAGTTTTCAAACATTTTTACTGAAGGTATTGTCCATTTTACATTAACAAACTGACATTTTAAACACCATATCAATAACAAATAGCTTTGATTTGCAAATCTGTATTTCCTGGATTTTTTTCTTCTTAAACATCAGTCGAGAGCCAAGGTTGCAATCCTAAGTTTTTGTCTAAACTTTTAAGTATTTCATTACAGCAGAGCAACAATAAACAGAACTTTAATCAGTAAGTGACAGGATAAAATCCATGATAGATGGGGCAGCACTTCTAGCCTGTGTGTCTCTTTCACTTGTCTGTTACAGAGTCCTTTTCAAATTGAATACTTACGTATTATGTTTGTGAGGAGGGAGAAAATTCAACCTGAAATGTTCACTGTAAAATAACCTCAAACAAGTTTTGCTTGATTATCTGCTAGTAAAATAATTTACATTTGCTATTTTTATGTAATCAGCTCTGAAAAAGGAATGGAGGAGATAAATTTTAGCAGTCTATTCATCAAAAATGTAATTTTGATAGAGATAAAATAGTCACCAAATTCAGATCCCTCCACAATGAAAAGTTTCCTTTTTTGAGATGGACTTCACAAAGAGGTTTAACTGCTATTCATGAGTGTCTTGAGGCTGATTCTTAATTTCTGATTTCCTAAATGTTTATTTAAAAAATGGTTAAAGATAGTACCTCAAAGAGGTTTTATAGAAAGCATGTGATTTATTTTTTACCTGCCTGGAAAAGACGCTAATGTCAGCCTCAGTTCATTATAAAATTATATCCTCTTAAATTTTTGCTTCAGCAAATAAATATTACAGCTTTTTTCCAGTTGCAGCAGTGATCACATATCTTCAATACGTCCTACTTAAAATATCAGATCAAAGTTTTTTCAGTGATTGTCTGGAATTTAATTGGTAATTTAAATTCATACGACATCCCATTGCATAAAGTAGTTATTTAGCTGCATAAAAGATTTAACTATTCATTCTTTTTACTTTAGTGTTAAACTAAGCAATTTTAGTTATTGTGAGTAAATAACAGGAAGAAATAATACTTAATGACAACAGTCTTTAATTTCAGGATGCTGGTGAGTAAAACCTGTGTTATTACAAGAAAAACAAAAAGAACTGCATGTTCTTTCTGTACTGTAGTCAGTTTTTTAGAATAATTACTAAGAAATATTAGTGTAAAAATAAAATTGTAAATCCCCTGTTCACTTATCAATTGACTTGGTTGTTATGTGATTCAGTATATGTGGTCTGCATATGCAGTAATCTTTGAATTTATCTGCATTTGTTGTGTTTCAAACAAACAAATATTGTCATTTTAAGAAATATCTGGTTCAGCAAAACTTATCCTGTGTAACTGGTGTGAGGATTCAGCCCATGACTTCCTTTTGTGAAATAGTAATGAAGGTAGTTAATGTAACATAAAGATACAACAATGGAAAGTGTATTTCATCTTTGCAGTGAAAATGATGATGGCTTGAACATTGGAATTCTTGACATCTTTGGCTTTGAGAATTTCAAAAAAAATTCTTTTGAACAACTCTGTATCAACATTGCCAATGAACAAATTCAATTCTACTTCAACCAACATGTGTTTGCCTGGGAACAGGTATGTGTTATTTTGATGAAACTTGAGTATTACTGAACATATAAAACCTTGTCTCAAGGAACTACATTGTTCCTTCTCCATAATAGGTTGTAAATTTCAGATTATAACAAATGTTTTTTAAGTATGTATTCTGTGAAGCAGTGCTTGCTATTTGCAAGTAAAATGCCAACATAAAATGCATTAAACTTGAAATTTACAGTATCTAAGCAACATAACACTGTGATAATCTGATTGATGCAAAGGCAATGTTGTTTTCTCGAGGAATAATAAGTGTTGTAATGCATGATTCTCTAGCAAAAAAGTAAATGAGTGGTAACAAAATTTTGAAAGTGCAGTGTTCATAATAGTTTACTAATAGGCTTAATGAACACTGAAATTCCATTATTAAAAACTGCAAATCTCACAATTATTTTGTTCTTATTGAGAAACTCTATCATTTCAGCTAAATAATGATGGATTTAATCTAAACAATTTATTGTAAAGCAGAGAAAAGGAATAGCATTGTAAATATAAAAGTTTATGAAAGTGAAGAGGAGAGAGAGAAACCTCAAACAATATCATCTCAACTTTGTAAATAATTCCAGGAGAATTAAACTAACCACCTTTAAATCATTATTCAATATTGTTATTTGAAGAAGTAACATGTTCAGGAAAAAAAATTGATCTTGCTGAAAATTGAAATATTTCATCATTTTGTATGGCAGAACAATCAGAATTCAAACTGTAGGTGAAATTATACTTTTGCTGTTTTACTGAAATTATTGGTGTTTATGATACATAGATGAAAATTCTCCTGAATTATAATTTTAATTGTAGGCAGAAACAGAGTGTTTTGTCAGTGTTAATCACTGTTTGTTTTAAGTATGAGACAGATATGAGTTTGGAATGTGTCTGTGTATGCAGGTGTGTGCATGCATGTACGTGCATGTGTCAGTCTAGAGGTGTATATGTCTATGTGTAATATGGCAATACTTTTTTAAAGGATCAATGTTTTATCCTCTTTCCAATTACTTCAGGAAATGTCTTACAGTCTTGTATCTTGTAGTTGTTTCAATAGATTTATGTGCAAGATTATCGACACAAGTGTTTCCTTGGTTTTAATATCATCTAAAAGTCAGAGAAAATTTAACTCAATCTGCTGTAATTACTTAGGCATCTTCTTTTCAAAGTACACAAGTTCACAAATGAAGGGCATTTGCCTATTGCTGTTTCTAACAGCTGGAACATGGAAATGCCACAGAGTGCAGCAGCAATATTTATTCTGTCAAACCCAGGCACTGACCAGGTCCCATGGACTTGCATATGTCCACTTTGCTTAAATGTTCCCTAATTTGGTCCTCCTGTGCTGAGGTTAAGTCTTCCTTGCATCAGACTTTCCCCCTGGTCTCAGGGACCCGGGATTATCAGTCAAGACCGATGCAAAGAAGGCATTGAATATCTCAGCCTTTTCCATGTCATCCACACGCTTGTTCAGCAGCAGAACCACATTCTCCCTAGTTGCCTTTTGCTGCTGATGGACCTGACTTGGCTTTCCTAGCCCTATTCCTGTACATCCAAATATTGTCTTAATGTTCCTTCTCTTTTTTAGTTAGAGTCAAGTTCAGTGTAATCTGCCTGTATTTGTTTCTAGGTATCCTGGTACAGAACTTTTTGGCCATACCTATATTAATGCAGAGATTTGTGGTGTCACCATGCAGTAGGAACGGTTTGCTTACATGGGCCTTGCTGCAGCATGGTCAGGGTGGTTACTCTGCTACTGAGCAGATGAGGGGAAAAATTAACTTCTTATTTTGACAATATATAGTTTGCCCATTTCTCCCTGTAGGAAATTAGTACAACAACTACAGACTGTATGGAAAGGAGAGTGATTTTTATTTACAGAATCTCTAAGTGCATCAATTTTACCCATTTCCATTCATTCTCTCATAGACTTCATTGACTCACAGACATATATAATGCACCAAGATATATGTGTGTGTGCATGTGTTCAAGTGGTCTGGAAAAGATAATTTGTGAGTGGCATATAGAATAATGGACACCAACTGGCAAGTCTTCATCATGTCTGTTAGGTTCTTGCTAAAATAGTTTTTGGACATATCTTTTACAGCCTTTAACAATCATTCTTTGCCTCAAACCCTTATTTACTTCAGCATCCATAATCTTTAGGCAAGGTCATTATATGGCTTTACTTGTTTGGAGTATATACATCTTTATGCCTACAGTCCATTTCCTTGGTGGGCTCACAGGAAAATTGTGTGTGATGTGCTATAACCTCACAGTCATCCTCCTGCTGTTAGGTTTAGAGGGTGTTCCTCTCACTAACTCTCTGCACTGCATTTTTTATGTAAGTGAAGACCTTCTGTTCTTGATGTAAGCAACTCTTTCCTCAGTTTTGTTGTTATGAACAAAGGTTCGTCATTCAAGTCACAGGCTATCACATGACTATTCTTTTAAGACTTTTTTCTGGTGCTTATATGCAGAAAATTCCATTCATATTTCATTTATACCAGTCCTAATATTTCTATTACAAGTGTCCGCATCCAGGCTTTAATACCAACCAAGTGAGTGTCTGCCTTAATTTACATCAAACCACTACATCAGATTATATCAAACTTCATTATATTATCTTGTAGCAGTCTCCAAAGATATTACTAAATCAGTGCAGAATGAGCTATATAGATTAAGTTCATGCAAGTGTGGGTGTAAATCTCCCCCTTTCAGAGACGGGAAATGAGAAATGTGTTATTCTACATTACAACCCAATGGCACAGAATGATTTGTGGTATGATTCATAGTCATTATAAGATCACTTTTCACTTATTTAATACATGGTTGTCCTAGTTTGACATCACAAAAACAGCCTTTGAGAAAGCAGGTGGCTTCAGAATCTTTTCTGTTCACTGTAAGAACTCTCCTGTGTTGACATCAGTAATGCACTTTAATTGTAAATTAAAATAAAAGGTATCACTGATGTCAAAACCAAACATTAGGATGACCTCTGCCTTTTGCTGATGTATCTGCCTGACTTTACAAATGACTTTATATGCAAGGGTTTGTGTCTTTAGCTCTAAAAGACAGAAGTTATGTTTACGAGAAGGCTGATGCCGGCAGTCACCAAGACCTTGGTGTTGACTTTCCATTAGCCCAAGCTGACTGTCGTGCTGCTGGAGCTATCCTGTCACTGGGGACCCAGGCTAGTGTCTCTTCACAGCCCTGTGCAGTGCCAGACAAACATGTCAGATTGCCCTGTGCTACCTTAGAAATCTGTAACACAACACTGCATTGAACCCTCTAGATCTACCCAAGGAAGACTGAAGAATTTAAATTCTTTCACACTTGCCTCAAGAGAAGTAAAATGTATAGGTACATTGTTTTTTCATTCTTCTCCCTGTTTTGCCCTATTCAATATCATATCAAATGCAATTTCATGAAATTTGACATATCGAGTGGGAAGTTGAGGCCTAGATCAGCTGATTATAGTTTAGTTCATAGTTAACCCATGTTGACCTAATAAGTAGTGATTATGTCATTTGAGAAGGTGAATCATGTTTTGGCAACTTGAGCAATGAAGCCAAGTAGTAAATAAACCCATGAGGCTGATTTGTACTTTCAGTGTCGCAGGTGACACGGTTTTAGCATTGTCAGTGGTCTCTTTTCTGTGTCTGAATCTGAAAACTGTTCACAGTTTTGCTTTCCTTGGAAGTGTGGCCTACAAAAATAAGGTCTCAGTAGTGACAGGGGTAGGAGGAAGGAACAGTGGTACTATCACAACCTGAGGCTCAGGGTGTCAACTGGACTGGAGCGCCTGTGTGCTAACATGGAGAACTCATGTCAAAATTAAGGAATTTCTTCTTTATTGTTAACTTAATGTTTGCATTTAAGAATAAAGGCTTTTAGGCCTGAATGCAATCTTCTTTCCCTAATTGAACAGAAAGACTGAAGAGGGTATATAGTTTAAGATAGTGTAGAATCCCAGTAGTCAATGGAGACAAATAGATAGATCCCTATCTCTACCGACTGGGGAGAGAATGTGCACTCTCAACTTAGTCACTGCTTTTAGTCTTGCTGGCACAAGGGTTTTTTTGGTTAATATAAAGCAAAGCAGAACTTTGGACCTTCAGTCCTGCCCTTCAGGGTTTTTCCCTTATGTGTTAGGTACTGATGTAAGTTAATTTCTGTCACCTCTATGGTCTGCAGGTCACATAGCAACACACAGCAAGAGAGGTTTCCCACTCCTTTCTCATTTGTCATTCTTCCATAAAAAGGTGTAATGGCAGATAGCTAAAACATTTTGGAAAGTAGCAAGTTTGCTGTCAGTTGGAAGGATGATACTTTTTGCATTAAATGTATGCAACGTGTACTTTACATTCTCATGACAATTTAATCTAGTTTCAGCTGGAAAAGGTTGATTCTGAATAAGTCTCTGATGTCCCCATTTAAACCAAAGTGTGATCATAACATGTTCTCAGCAAAATAGCATTACTTTATTAAACATGAAGACCATTTCCTAAGGCATTTAATAATTCTTTTGTTACCATTGAAACCAGGTGGTACAAGCTAATGTTTGATCATAGTTTTTGATCATAGAAAGATACCATGTAATACTAAGATGAGATGGGAGCCCAATTAATAGTGTAACTCAGTTATTCCTTTTGACATCCCATCCACAGGAATTCTTTCTAATGGATTATGCTTTAGAATTTCAAGAAGTAGCTATTTTGCAGAGCTTTCTTGTCACAGAACATCACGGGGGATTACAAAATCCTGTTGCTGATTCATCTTATTAATTCAAATAAGACCTATTTCATTACAGTTTTATGATGTCCATCGTTAATGCTTTTATACTTGCTGCTTGTATCCTAATGATGTATTTGAAACCAGCATTGCATAAGAAAATGTAGTAGAGTATCATTTCTGAGTCATCTGTCACACTGTGCCTGACTTGGTTATCAGCTGTGCTTCAGGAGCCCATGGGCAATAATGGAGTGAACTCCTTCATATCCTCCTGGGCAGATGGCAGCATTACCAAAACTGTCAGTGCTGGCACTCCTTCAGTTGTCAAGACACAAAAGACACAAACTGAGTGGTCACATACATTGCAGGCTTGGAGGTCAGGCCCTGTGTGCTGGCTGGGCAGGGAGGGAGCAGATGTTGGCTCTTATAGGATAGTAGTACAGCTCAAGGGTTCCTTTCTCTTCCAGGGAGAACCCTTTTATCAGTTCTCTAAACCAGCCTCTCTCACAAGCGTTTGAAGTTGGAAAAAGTTAATCATTAGATAGATTGGTTGTGGGAGCTTGTTTGAGGATGTCCAAGTGTCACAGAAACACTCTCCTCTGATAGATTCATCCTGAGCAATCTCTTCCCCTTTCTCCCATGACAAGGGTACTCTAGATAATCCTAAGCAGTAACAGCTGGTTCCATGAACATCTGTGTGTCAGTGCAGCTGGAGCCCTCAGTTACACTGCCCCTATTCCTGTGTTATCTTTGGGAGATAACACAGACTCATTCCCTTTCTGCCACCAGCTCCTACAGGTGTATAATTAACTTCTCGCCTGTATCAGTGATACATTTATTACTCTCCTGTCTTGTCCTGCTACTCAGGTCATTGATTAATATAAAAAGTAAAACTCCACCTGTCCACTGCTTCAGGGAAGACATGAATGAGCTTAATGTTATGTCTCAAATGAGGAGCCGTCATGGGGCTGTAGGAGAGATTCTTACTGATCACACCCTTGTATGGCATGTAAACTGAGCTATAACCTATCCTTAGAGTGAAGAGTATCCTGGGAAATTAGATCAATCTGGATACTGGAAGGGTTTAGGTATATATTTTGTGTGCTCTTTCAAATGGAACAGCAGATTATTTTTGGTGCCCGTATTTTTAGACCAGTCTTATTGATTTTATGCCTTTTGCTGTTTCTCTGAGATTAAGAGGTATGAAATCTAATAACAGGTGCTTTTCTGTTGTATATGAAAATGAACTTCTTTTTCAAATGCTCAATGTATTGCCTTCTTCACTCATTCAGACTCAAGTGAATGACGCATAAGGAGAGGTCTTCCAGGGTTAGAGGTCTTTGAACTCATTAATATTAGCCATCATTCATTTTTGTGACACTCTTCTCATGATGAATTCAGGATAGCAAAATTATGATGTTAATACCATACAAGAATACAACACTTATAAAGTCCTGTCCTTTGGCAGAGGGGTGATTTTTAAAGTAGATCAAAAGGCTTAACTCTGT
This sequence comes from Orthonyx spaldingii, assembly GCA_013397795.1. Taxonomy (NCBI): domain Eukaryota; kingdom Metazoa; phylum Chordata; class Aves; order Passeriformes; family Orthonychidae; genus Orthonyx; species Orthonyx spaldingii. Next base: position 1,694,127 of record VZTJ01006620.1, read on the forward strand.
GTTTAACAGCCTGCACAGAACTGAAAACGGCACCAGTACTAAAAGGAGCATGGTGTGGGTAACTGCTATTGCTTTACCTAATGCAGGCACAAACAATGTGGGGTGGTGGTCCCTAGAGCAACCTTCTCTTGGTAAATCTACAGCTGTCCTCTGCCTTGCTAAAGGATTAAGGAAGGTCATTCTTGTGTTCTCCAGCTATAATCTCAGTTATATTCAAGATAAAACCATCGCAACACACTGTGGACACAACATTTGTTATTTGTTTTTTCTTAGCCTGGGAGGAATCCAGAGATATTTTCAGTCTTCAGGCGAAAACCAGCCAGACCAAACCAAACAGAAAAAGCAAACCAGAAAGCACCCCACCAGCTTTTCTGTTGTTTTTTAATCTTGAGGAATACTTTTCCCTAGTTCCTTAAAAGGAGTGAAAATGCGATAGAGGAAAATCTGAGCCTATTTATTTAATTCTTAGGAAGTATGTACACAATTCTTTAATTTTCAGAAAGTATGTGCACCTTTCTTCTCCACATAAAAATTTTTTCAGATGTTTGAGGAGGATGATCAAACAGATAAAGCCACTGTACCCTGTAGTCACTTTTGTAAATCTTAGCCATCACTTAGGTCTGAGCAATGAATTTGGAATGTAAATATAGCTCTAAATGATTAGAAATTTTCTGCATTTCAGACCAGGGAAATAAATAGACCCTGAGCCCTCTATTTGCAAACACTATACTTTATCTTCTTCAACTCTCTTTCTTTAATTCTTGCTATTCCTGTAAAGTACCTTACTTTACCAAATATGCCATTGGAGTATTGAACTTACGTATTCAAAACCAAAAATCTCAGCTGACATTTGTTTCTGCAAAACGTTGATGTCTTTGGCCCCGAGGCATACTTTTCCAATGTAGTTTTGATTTGCTACAATTGACAGTTTGTGAATTATTTTCTGAAGTGGTTCTGTATACACAGACAAAGCATGCTTTCTGTTTCTTGCTGCAGAATGAATACCTTTATGAAGGTGTTGATGCAAGAGTTATAGAATATGAGGACAACAGGCCCCTCCTAGACATGTTCCTGCAGAAACCAATGGGTTTATTGTCTCTGCTGGATGAGGAAAGTCGATTCCCACAAGCAACAGATCAGACACTTGTAGGTAAGTAGATGGTTCATTTCACAGTTTTGCAGTTTGTCTTCTGTTAGATTTCTGTTTGGCATGTACAGTTTAGACTACATGCTAGTTATGTTTTTAGTGAGCCCCTATTTCAGTGTCACAGTGTGTTTGAGGGAGACATGCATGCAGGGATGGTTGTGTCCTTGAAGTTCATAGAGAAACATCGAGAGTATAAATGAACCTAAGCTCTGATCCAGATTTCAAGTTCTTCAGCCTTTAGGAATTTTTTGCTGCAGAGCTTGAAAAGTAAAGATCAAACTGAGTTCAAACAGTAGGTTCATAGGCCAAGAACCCTGTTTGCAAAGTTGAGTTATCTTTACCTCTGAGATTTTTGAAGAGCAGTATCTGAGCAAGAAGTTTAATACTTTTTGAGAGTAATGACTGCAAATATGCTTCAATGCTTTTCAGCAAATTATGCTTCCTGAGTGTTTTCTATTCACAAATTAAAATTTAAACACCTAAATTCATTGTAATTTAGATCCTGAATATTTCAGTGCTGTTGAGTAGTTGCAGTTACCATTGACTTAGTTATTTCAGTGGTATTTTTGTGCAGATAAATCCTTGTTTTACTCCTTTTTGAATGTGCAAAGTGTCAGATTAGACTTTTAGCCAACACCCAATCAGAAAACCTAATAATATCCAGTAACAATGTCCATGCTAAAGCAATTATATGAGTTTGTTGTTCTTTTATCTTCATGCTTTTTAGTCTACAGTACAGAAGTACTCAATCAATCAGTAAATGTGTTCTCACAATTCCTCAAGGAATCCTTAGGAAAGATTACTGCATTGTTTCATGTATTTATATCTAAATCTTGGAAATGCAAGCCTTGGATGTGTTCAAAACACATGTGGATGTGGCACCTGGGGACATGGCTTAGTGGTGAACACAGTGGTGCTGGGTTAAGGGTTGGACTCGATCTTAGACATCTTTTCCCACCTTAATGGCTCTATGATCCCATGATTTTTCTGAGGTCACACGTTAAAAAATTGGTACAAAGTAAGTAACTTGTCTAAGAGCTCCCATATTCTCTATCCAGTGTCTTTTGTTACAAGACCATTATGGTATCTCTGTCCTTGAAAACATCCGTGTCTGTTTTGTGCATCTGCATTGGCTGAGAAGTCAGGCATGGGATACAGCTTCAGAAGAGAATGATTGTACAGTAGCTCCAGTAAGTATGTTATGTGTTTCCTTTCAGAAAAATTTGAAGATAATTTGAAGTCAAAATATTTTTGGAGACCCAAAAGAGTAGATCTAACCTTTGGAATTTATCATTATGCAGGAAAGGTAAGACACTTGATGATGTTAGTTGGGGACTGTGGAATGGTAGGGCTGGAAGGAAGTAGAAGAGGTCACTTGGGTTGGTTCTCAACAGTCACCTCTTAAGTCCAGACACTGATATGTTGGCAATGTCTTACACATCAGAACTAAATTTAAAAGTTACTATCCTTCATTTTAAAAAAAGTAATAGCAGGAGTGTATTTTTCTTAAATGTCACAACTGACTGTATTATGGAAGACCCAAAACATAACTCATATGTAATGCAACTAAGTGGTCTTCCCCTTAGTTCCTCAAAGTCCTGCATCACGCTTCCCTTTGTTTCTAACCAGGACCCAACCCCATTCTTTCTACTACCTCCTACACCCTACCAGCCTTGCATAGTTCTGTACTTTGTCATCAGCCAGACAGAGAGTGCAGGCCCTGCTTCCTGCTTCATTCAGTGAGCAGCATCGTGCCTTCCTGTACAAGTTGCCCTGCTGCACGTGCCTTGCAAACACAGGAGGAGCTGCTGTTACACTGCAGCAAGATGACAGTGATCACCTGAACCTTGCCTTGGGAAAGCAGGACTCCCACCCCCTTCTGAGCTCTGTTAAAGGGTACAGGAGTGAGCACTGATGTCTCACATAGGAAACCATGTTGGGTCTGTGCAGTGCTGGAGCAGCTGGCCTGGGAAGAGACAAATACTGCCCATCAGCTGATGGAAGATAACTTACCGCTTGTGTAAGACAGCCAGCTACAAAGAGCCTCTTGTAACTCCTCTGAACCTCATCTCCAGCTGAGTTGCACTTCACCAGCATAGCATAACTCACTGCTGAGGAGTGGAGAGCCAGGTCTCCCTGTACCACTGAAGATGGGGATTACACCAGTTCCCCATCAACGCTTTCCTGTGTTCAACAAGCTTTTCATTAGGTAGTTTCTTCTGCTGTCTAACTCGTGTCTCCACTGCTGTCATGTAAGTTCATTACTGCTACTCATGTTTACTGTGGAGCTGGAGAATAATTATTTCCTCTTCCTTTACAAGTCTTTTTCTTAATTTAAGACTGTTATTGAGCTGTTTTGTGAGGGATTTTTCTAAGTTATGTATCCCAGTATCTTCTACGCTTCTTGAGAAGTAAGGTTTTCTTGTGAATCCCTTAAAGTATCATTGAGATAGAACCCTGGAGTTACATTTTGAGTTAGGTACACCATTCTTGAAATTTTTAGAGAGATTTTGATTGCAAATGTGCAGTTTGTGATTCTGCAACCTTCCTCCATGATTAATACAGAGATTTCTAGGAAGAGTGTTGAGTCCTGAGTCCAGTACAGCACAATATGAATAGCACAAAAAGATTGTACAGTCATATGTGTAATCCTGTGTGATGTAGTTGAAATCAAGTGCTTTGTTAATTGTGCATTTACGCATGTACAGGTGTAAAGGAGGACTGCAATACACTTGTCCTACTGATAAATCCATGCAGATTAAAACTGCTATGAACATGCCAGCATTAGAAAAATAAATGTCTCAAGCTACTTTGGAATGATGGATTTGCTTTTAGTGATCTGCGTCATATGTCAGTATTACAAAGTTAGAATTTTCAGTGATCAAAAAAAGACTGTAAGCAAGAGTGAGCCTGATGGCTGAAAACCTATTTGTGTGTCTTGATATATTAAAAGCCCTATTCCAGAAAGCTTAAATTTACAGTTACTTTTCAAAACCGAAGAAGATGTGTAAATGCACTTTTTAAACAGGTTCTATATAACGCAAGTGGATTCCTAGCCAAAAATAGAGATACTCTGCCAGCTGATATTGTGCTGCTACTGCGATCGTCTGAGAACCACCTGACGCGACAGCTGGTGACCCATCCTCTCACAAAAACAGGTATTGCTCTTGTGGTGACCTTCTAGTTTTCTCTATTCTTCATGAGGACCACTGCTAGGTTTCATATGATCACTCATTGATGATATTATACACTTTGTGGCTTAACTGTCCAAACATAGAATCTATACTGAATGGAGCCCAAATCATCTCAAGCTGCTGGGGAGGGATTGGTCTGGTCAAGTGCCAACGAAGTGGTAGAGACCTCTTTCAGGGTCCTCTCTTCAGGGTAGGGGATCAAGACAGGGAGTGGAGTGCATCTCTTGAGTTGAGGACTGAACAGGAAGAATCAGGTAAGTCACTGGCCTGTTTTGGACAAGGCATATATGAATTTTCTCAGTGCAATTTATCTCTAAGTTGTAGAGAATAAAGATTGGGGCTCCTAACATCTGCTGCAAAGAGTGAGAAGACGCTCCTCTATTTCCTCAGTCTTAGAGTCCTTCACAATAGCTATCTGATGGGGTCCTAGTAGTAAACTCTTCCTCAAGAAATTCATAAGAAGAGGTGGAGGAGTAAAACTGACTCTACAGAAATTACTCCTAAGCTGCACCTTATTTGAACTATGTCCTTGCAAAGTGTCCTGCCTTCCACTTCAGGGTAATGGGTAGGTCTCCTTACTACCAGTTTGTTATTGTGCTGTAGTACTCCCTGTGTGATGGCATTGATGCCATACAGTAAGTACTTTACAATGTTACTTTCTTGTACAACTACATGGGAGACGTGTTTCTAGCAGAACGGAAAAGCTAAATTGGAAGAGCCTAATGGAAATGAAAATGTTATCATAACTTACAGAAGCTGAGGTTTTGGCAAGGCTTCTGGTCTTTACAAGGGGAGCTTTGCTAATAGAATGCAAAATTTGGTCTTGAAGTTTTATTTTAAGTGAGTGTTCCTGGGAAAGCACAGTGCTCAATGTCCTTGCCTGAACTTTTTGACTTGTTGATATCTACTAATATACTAAACTCTAATTTCCGTAGAGTCAAAGTAAGCATCCAAATGGTTCCAAGAGCTGATCCCAAGTCTTAATGTTTTGCAAGATAACTCTGAAGGGTGTTTTAGTCTTCTTGTTAAATATTATTAAACACTACATGTAGCCTTTCAAAGCTGATCCAAACCATCCAGCTATAACCAACTAAAAGTGAGGTTTTGGATCTATGTTATTCACCTAGAATCAGAGTAATTGTAGAGGTTTACCCAGAGTCCAAACCATCTTGCCTGTGTCAGGTGTTTCTCTTGGGATGGGAAAAACCTCCCTAAGGTGTCTCTTCACTGAATGCAGCAGGGATCCTGTAGACACCTCACTTTCAGATAGCTAAAGTTAGCTGTGAGTAATCCTCTCTTTTTCCTTCCCACCCTGTGACATTCAGCTGAATCCAAAAGAGATTTAGCCCTTGGTATCATCACATATTACATGCATTACCATGACACATATTTGCAGCTGTTATTCCAACTCTTATCCACCTCTTCCTGATAGTACCTGCACACAGAGAGATATAGGCTCTCCCAGTGGAGAGGGAGATCCCAGAGGTGTTATGTTATTAGCAGAAGCAGTGGCAGCATGCAGCAATGGTTAGAGTTTATCAACACAGAGAAACACGATGGAAAGCTCAGCAGAATTTTCATTATTCCTTTAAAAGACCAGTGTCTGTGTGAAGTGTGCCACCGCACACTAGTCCCTCAAAGTCATGATAATGAAGGTATTGCTTGATTTAGAATTCCAAAATTAGAGCCTTAAGACTTTGTCTGTGCTAGTAAACCAAACAAAGCCAGTGAACAGTAGCTGAAACACTCCCACAGGACTGCTCATTCTGATTAATGATTAGAATGCCTCCCTGAGATAGTTTTGGTTCATGTCAGCTAGTAGCCTCCCAGGAATACCCAGCCACACTTCAAAGAAAGGATGGGCCAGTGATAGTTTCCAGCAAGCTCTGTGGAAAGATACAACCTTATTTTTACCAGAGGGTTGAAAGAGTAGTGAAGTGTAGAGTTTAGATGTATAATCTTGACTCATGCCACATCACTTTTCCTCAGGAGCAGAGAAGGTTGCTAGCACAATTTTTTTTTAACTAATATATAGCATTAGAACTAGAATAGTGTAATAACATTCTTAGGGTAAAACCACATGGATGCTCTAAGATCTATCTTTCTTACCTTCTGCAGCAGTCTGTTTATTTTTTTATCTAGTAGATGACATATGAGCTGAAGGAGAAAAGAATCATCCTGTTTCATGTTCATGCAACTTCTTCAGAACTCGTTCCATCCCAAGGGTTAAAGGGGAAACGAGGACATGCTCTGTAAAAGTCAATGGCCTTTATAATCATATATAAGGGCTGCACTGGGGTGTGATTAAGGTGGTTCAGCATCGCTTCTAGTTTAGATGAGATGTAAGCACTTTGGTAGGTTGCTTTCTTTAATCTTCCCCTAGGTAACCTGGCACACACTAAAAGCAAAACTACAATCAGTTACCAAATGTGGACCTCCCAAAAATCAATCAGTCATACAAAGGTAAGAAAACTGATTTTGTGATTCTACATTGAAGCCTAATTTAAACTAGAAAGGCAGTAGTTGTTTTGGTATTGAAAGTAAGCAAGTAACCCCTTCCTTGGTTTTTCTCCCTCTCCTATTTTCTTTTCTGTTTAGCTGGATATCTTTGTGTTGTGCAATTCATATTCCTTCCGTGAGGTAAAAAACTAACATTTCCCTTCTTTCTGGCTATAGTTCTATAACAACTTCAGGGAAAAAAAAATGCTATTTCCTATCTGTATTGTAGCAAAAAGAGTAATTAAAATATTGGTGTGGAGTATAGCCATGTTCCTTAAAGAACTGCCAAATTAACAGTGATGATGAAATAGCAGACAGGACCTCAGACATTTTCAGGTTATTTGTGGCAATTACTAGATGCTGTGTTATCAAACTGTGCTCTGTGTGTGTGTGAATGTTTGTGTATTGTGTAGCAAAGTATTGGTGTAACTGATTTGTGCTAGTGATCATGCTGTAACTTGTGCTGTTAGAATACTTTTTTAAATTATTTATGCTCTCTGAGCGTTGCTTTCTTGGGGTATTAGAAAGGGCACTACAGGCTAACTAGAGATTAAAAGTGTAATTTTTTTTCCTTCATCTTTATAGAATGAAGCAGGAGATACTGGACATCATCCGAGAGAGACAACCAGCATGAAAACACAGACAGTCGCTTCTTATTTTAGAGTAAGATATCAGATATTTTAATAACTATTTCTAGAGTACAACAAATGTTTATTTTTTAACTTTTTGAAATCCATCTGTTGAGTTAGAGTCAGTAGAGATCCATTTAGAGTTTGTGAAGTGCATATATGGTGCAGCAGTCTGTGCAGCACAAGTATCTCGAGATTGTGATGCTTCATCTTTAACTGTACTTGATTGCACAGCCACATTGCTGTCATGATGATGTATGATGATCAATATTAATCTTTCATTTGCTTGTTTTTCCACCAAAGAAGATAAAGGGAGATTGGACATTAGTGGTATAGCATTTCTTTCAGAGTTTAAGAAAGAGGGCAAAGATAATTGGAAGCAGGAGCTCCAGAGAAAGTTCTTGACGGTCACTGCACAGAGGCTCCCCAGAGTTCATCCTTGTGGCTCCTTCAGCAGTGCTCTGGACCTTCCCAAGCACTGGCTGTGCTGCTGGTCCTAAAATAGAAAATAGCAGTGAAGAGCATCCTTTCCTCTGAAGTGGTGCACAGAGTTGGTTCTCTTCTGAATTTCCAACTCTTGTTTAGTCATCTCTCCCAGCAAACCATAAAGTGGCCGAGGGGATGTTCATGATGAATTGGATGCGCAGCTCAAAGGAATACCAAGTTTGCTGATGACACTAAGTTGGGAGGAGCTGTCAACTCCCTTGAGGGCAGAGAGGCCCTGCAGAGAGACCTTGACAAATCAGAGGGCTGGGCAGTCACCAACCATATGAAGTTCAATAAGGCAAAGTGCTGCATTCTGCACCTGGGATGGGGCAATCCTGGATGTAGAGACTGGGGAGTGGAAGGCTGGAAAGCAATGCCATGGAAAGGGACCTGGGAGTCCTGGTCCATGGCAAGTTGATCATGAGTCAGCAGTGCCCTGGCAGCCAGGAGGGCCACCTGTATCCTGGGGGGCATCAGGCACAGCATCACCAGCTGGGCAAGGGAGGGGATTGTCCCGCTCTGCTCTGCACCAGGGCAGCCTCACCTCGAGTGCTGGGGGCAGTTCTGGGTGCCACAACATAAGAAAGATATTAAACCATTAAAGAGCATCCAATTGAGGGCCATGAGCATAGTGAAGGGTCTGGAGGGGAAGGTGTATGAGGAGCAGCTAAGGTCACTTATTCTGTCCAGCCTGGAGAAGAGGAGACTGAGGGAAGACCTCAATTGTGACCTTCAACAACCTCACGAGGGGAAGAGGAGAGGCAGGCACTGATCTCTTCACTCTCGTGACCAGTGACAGGATATGAGGGCACAGCACAAAGCTGAGTCGGGGGAGGTTTAGGTTGGATATCAGGAAAAGGTTCTTCACCCAGACGATCTCTGGGCATTGTAACAGGCTCCCCAGAGAAGTGGTAACAGCACCAAGCCTGACAGAGTTCCAGAAGTGTTTGGGCAATACTCTTGAGGTACATGGTGTGATTCTTGGGGTGTCCTGCACAGAGCCAGGAGTTGGACTTGATGATCCTGATGAATTCCTTCCAACTCAGTATATTCTATGATTTTATGACCCGTAAGAGTTTATTTATATCTATGCCAGAACAATAAGGAGCCGGATCTCTCTTTTGTAGATACAATTGCACAGCTTTGTGGACTGTAAAAGATAATTTCAGTTTAGGTATCACAATGGTCTAAAGATACATACTGTTTGAATATTCTAGATGGAAAAAAATATTGAATCTCATTCAAATTGATGTCTATGATACAGTACATTATCAGCACTTCTAGCGTCGGACGCTGCAAATGAGTTAATTATATTTACACTTTTCTGATACTATTTTCTGTAGTGCTTTCTTGCTCAGATCATGATGGCTAATGCTCTTAAATGAAAATTCAGCTTCAGCCCCCCTGGTTTACTCATACACAGAAATCTATGGGTGACTGAGAAAAGCATATGCCATCTCAGACTGCATGGAGAAAAAAGATATCCATTAGCGTGTCCTACTTGTTTGTGTTCAGTTGGCACACTAGTGATGGAGCTAATTAAGCACTTTGCTGCATGGTGCAGCTTCTGTCCCGAATGGAATTGCACATTTTAATAGGAAACATATGGCTCTTGACGTCCTACATTGGTTTCATGTAACCAACCTACTGCTGAGCTGCATTACCTCCTGGCTGCCTCTTTCTGTTGAGTCAGGTTGAGTCTTGAGGAATAAGCCTCTTCATTTGTGTTTTAATAAGATCCTTCCATGAAGCAATTTTTCAAAACACCAGTCAAGGTTGTTTACAGTCAGATTCCCCTCAGCTGGCATGGGGAGCTACAAGCTGCATCCCCTCTGCTAGCCTGGTACCCTGGTGAGGTGGGGAAAATGCAACTTTGGAACTGTGATCTTGTGTACTTCTAGTTTTGCTCTCCTCAAAAGTTTCCTCTTGGCAGAGCAGTTATAATATCACTATCAGTCTATACAAGGAACAGGACATGCCAAGATCAGAGCAGTTCAACCATCCCTTCTTCTGGGGTAGCCTTAGTTTCCTCCAGTGTAATGAAGGAATTGAAATATTTACTGGCTTGCTGCTGTTCCACTTCCCATCTATAGATGGATGATTTACTCTCTGGGTAAACAAGGGTCTTCAAATAGGTGACAACAAGAAAAAGAAGCGGGTTGTAATTACCTAACAAAGCTCCAAGACAAGCAAATAAATGTAAGGAGAGTAAGTGTTCTGTCATATGTTAGACATCATGGAAATCTGTGAGAATGTCCTGGATGAAATCTGGTACATTTACTTGGAATTAATGTTTTTCTCAAGTAGTATACACTAGTAGCTTAGAGATCTTATCAAAGCTAGAATTGGTTTTTTGGTCATGTACTTCATCTAAAGTACCAGCTGAATGAAATGTAAATGGTTTTGGACATGATTCTGATCGTATGAAATAAAATTTCAATTACACGTGGACCTATATACAAGTTTTATACATATCCCAGTGACAGATCTCTTGTTACTTTTTTGCAGTATTCTCTGATGGATTTGTTATCCAAAATGGTTGTTGGCCAGCCTCATTTTGTCAGGTGCATCAAGCCAAACAACGACCGGCAGGCAAACAAGTTTGACAAAGAGAAAGTGTTGGTTCAGCTGCGTTACACAGGAATTCTGGAGACAGCAAGGATTCGAAGACAGGGTTACTCACATCGTATACTATTCGCTAACTTCATAAAACGGTAACCTTGACATGAAGAAGCTCTTTTATCTCCTATAATTGCCGTCCAGTGCTTGTTAAGCTTCACCATTGTTTTTAGCATGCTCTTTGAAAAATAATACAAAGACATTTCCTGTGACAAAGAAGATTATAGACTGGATGGCCAAGAGTAGTGCAGGCACAAGATTAGTGACCTGTTTTTGATGAGTAGGGAAAGATGATGCATCTCAGGATGATTTTTCAGGCTCTCTGAGCATTTGGGTAAAAATTTACTTGCTTATCCTCTGCAAGTTTCTTTAAGGACTTGAGTTTTAGAAATGTAGTACTTCAAATTAAAGCCAAGAATTTGCAGACACAGCATCTAAGAAACACCACAGTTTCTCTAGTTCCCAACCCTCAGCACTGTGCAGCATCTGCTTGTGCAGGGGAGATGATAATTTGGGATTCCTAGTCTAGGGCTGAAAAGTTCATTGAGTGCATAGTGTTGTTTATAATTCCTAAGTATTAGTCACTTGTTGAGAAGCAGAGTAATGAACTCAGTGTGGTTTTATAATTCCTTTAACTACCTTCTTCCTCCACCCCAAAAATCTGTACTTCTCTCCTACAAATAAAGACCCTCAGTATTTGTCTCAATTGGAACAGAGATGTGTGGAATGGAGATCAAAAGTGGGAAGAAGCAAGCACCACCTATTCAGACAGAAACACTTTAATAGTGAACTGGAAACAGAGAGCTAGCAGCAGAGTGCTGCAGGTGGATGAGATGAGAGGGGAACAGCAGAGAGATGTTTTTCCAGCATTGTTTCTGGAAAAATTAATCCTGGAACTATTGCAGTTTTGGAATAATGCAGCATAGGAAAAGATAGTTATCACTACAAGATATGTTGTAGCTTTTGGTGACAGCTTTTTAGAAAAAAACAAACCCAAACCTAACTGTTCAGGTAGAAGAGAGAAAAGCAGAGAACATAATGGGGTAGCTCTCTAGAGAGCATGTTCCTGATTACAGTGAGGCTGTGCAGATCTCTGGCACTGAGGACATGGCCCTCAAACAAAAAAGGATTTTTATTAAATATCTGTCTTATTTTGGGTTTTGGTTTTTTTAATAGTTGAAAATTACAGGTAGACGTGAGATAATGGCAACATTATTTTGTTATCATGAAAATAAGACAATTCATTGTGTTTTACTAAAAGAAAAAGAAAAGGAACTGTAGGTGATAATGGAGAAATCGACATGGTCTCTTTTTTTATTATTCCATGAGCAAACTGTTACCATCATTTAAAGCTGGTAAACCCAGGCTTTGTGTTTAAAGGCTGAATAACAAGAAAAAAAGCAGAATGTACTGTCAGGAAGCACACATAATTCATGTAATTTTCTTAAACTAAAAAAACCCAAGATAGATATGGTTGATTTTGTTATAGAGCATTTTGGAAAATCCTGGAATAAACAAGAACTTTTCTATCCAGCAGCTGAGCTGGTGTATTACAGGTATTTTTATGAGTGAGCATCATGACCTCTTTTCCTAGTCAGAATTAATTCTGAGTAATGAGTTTGCCAGATTAAATGCTTACAGATGATATGTCACAGTGGCACTTACATGTTCCAAAAGGATCTGCAAAGCTGATTCCAAAGAGGAGACAAGAGCTGGGATGCATCTCAGATCATACTAAGTGTCTCAAAGGTAGATGGTCTAGCACATGAGATAAGATAGGAAATTTTCATTACATTTCTAAATACGAAATAATATCATTTAGGCAGAAAAGCTTTTAAAATTTTTTATTTTATTTTATTTTATTTTTATATAACCACTGAAATCACTTTTACAGAATGTAGAGAGCAGGGAAGAAATGGTGTACTACTCTGCTTGGGTCGAACTCTTTTTAAAAACCTTCTGGTGTTGATATAGAATTAAAAAACCCTCCAGGGTGTGCAATATGTCACTCATCCACTTTTGATTGAGTTTCTCAGTACTGTGTATAAATGACTGCACTTTCTTTCATATGCTGTTTTGGTTTTTCAGTGCTATTTTTACTTTCATGCAACTGTTTTTATTATATAAGAGAATGGTTTAAATGTATTTGCACGTATTACCCTCCATTAATCAAATAATGAATCATGCATTTGTCTTTAGGTATTACCTCATCTGCTACAAAACAAATGATGATCCTCCAGTCAGCCCAGAAACCTGTGCTGCCATCTTGGAAAAAGCCCACCTTGACAACTGGGTTCTTGGAAAAACTAAAGTAATTTTTTAGTATACTGTATCTTCATCATTTCAGATGCCATTGTTAAAATAATAAAAAATTTCTTTTCTCACCCATTTGGTTGGAGTAGCTCTTGTCTCTACTCTTTTTAAAAAGCAAACCCCTTAATATACACCAGGAATGTGTTGGCAACCCTTGTACTGGACTCGTTTTTCAGGACTTATGTGAGTTTCATGCTTGATAAAAACAATGTAGTAAATAAACCAATGCTTTAGGTTTAAAATTGGAAAGTGAATTGAAATTGAAGATTCCAGATTTGGATCACGTTTATGTAACATATATTAGATGTGTGAGCTTAACAAAACTCTCAGCCTTGTAGTTTTGAAAACAGATTTAGAGTTACAGACGGAAGGTTTGCCCTGGAATTTTGAAACATCTTCCCATAAAAACATTAATAAGCAGGGACTGACTAAAGATGCTGAAGAGAAGACTAAGGTAAACTAATATCCCAAACAGTGAAAATGCTATCTCTAGGAACGATCCTTTAGGTACTACAGCTGAAGGGTCTGTTCGTCATTTGAAACCAATTTGTAACTCTTGTTAATGTTAAATGGATGGAGTGAATAAAGGGTCTGGGAGGGTAACTAAAACTTTTGTTTGTTTCTCTTTCTAAGGTATTCCTCAAATACTATCATGTGGAGCAGCTCAATTTAATGCGGAAGGAGACAGTTGACATGATTATTTTGATTCAAGCTTATGTCAGAGGGTGGCTGGGTTCGAGAAGATACAAAAAGATAAAGGAACAAAGGGAACAAAGTGCTATTAAAATACAGTCAGGTAATAGCTTTAAAACATTAAACATTTTGCTTAAAGCAAGTGCATGTGTACAGTTGATAGATGAATGTGCATGCTGGATGTGGATTTTGCTCTTTTCCTGCTGTTACATTTGACAAAATGCCTTATACTTGGTCATATCTGTTCTTATGAAGAAAAATTTCTTTTAACCAGATTATGACAATCTCTTTACTGAAATTACATTTATCAATGTTACATTTAAAAGGCAATTTTAAGAATGGAAGGGTGTGATTGCACAGATGATACTCTTATTAATAATATTCTGGCATGCACTGACAAGGTTGTATAATGTAATAATGAAAATAAAATATATTAACTGTCCCAGATAATAAGGCCAATTACCCTGCTGATGGAGGCATCAACTGAATTTTTTAATACTTTCAAACATCATCTAATTTTACATTCTGATTATCTCATATTTTGTATTCATTTAATTCATAATAACTTTACTCACCAGAAAATGTAGTTTTTATGTAGATTTACTAGTTGTGCTTGTTTGCCATGTTTTTTGAAAGATATAGCCTGCAAAATATTTGTGAATATTTTAATAAAGGTCTGTAATTCCAGATTTTTTAAAGTTCTTTTTCAGAGTTATTGGATTACATAATTTTTAACATCTCTTTTCAGCTTACAGGGGCTTTGTTGCTCGTAAAGAATACAAAAATGCAAAACATAATAAAAAAGTGGAAGAATATATTACCAAATTTCAAGCAAGTAAGAATTGTTTGCATTCTTGGCTTTTAATGTGCTATCCATAGACAATATGTTGACCCAGATTCTGGCTACACTGATTGACTATGCTCATTTGCATGTTCTGAGCTATAATTTATCTATTATGTAGCTATATAGAGTGGTTGAAATGGGTGACTCTATTCTGCTACCTGTACCTCAGAGTGGTTTAGGGCATTTTCCACTGCCATGAAGTGGGATGCTCAAACGCCATAGCAAACCTTGTCACTCCTAGTCTGAGATACTGAAGTACTACAGCTACCCAGCTGTGGGTATTGTTGAAACCCACACAGCACTGTCTGCATATCATGTGTGTATGTGTGCAGTTCAGTCAGGAATAGGGTTTGTTATGTATCAGTAATGGTTATATTTGGGAATATCTGTAATTTCACTCATGTCTCTTTTTCTGTTTTGCCACTGCTTTGTTTCTCTTTTGCAGCCATAATGACCCTGGGCCCAGGTGTCGCTATGGGATATCCCTTTTTCCTCCCTGTATTTTGGTCTCCCTTCTCCCTGCAGAGATGTCTCCAAGCTAGACGTAGTCTAGGCAGCTCTGAAATCAGGAGCAGTACAGCTGGAGAGACACAGGACTGAAGGCCAGGTTGAATGGGACTCTGAGCAGCTTGGTCTATGGAAGGTGTCCCTGCACATGGCAGGGGGGTTGGAGTTAGATGATCTTTAGGATCCCTTCCAACCCAAACCATTCTATGATTTTATGATTTTATAAAAACTGCTGGCACAAATCTGCCCAGCTTTTTCAGTAATTACAAAGGTGGCAACCCAAATATAAGCTAGTGTTGCCAGTACCCATGCTATCTAGATTTAAACAACCTCAGATACACCTTCATGAGTATATACCACCACCAGTGTTGGTTTTAATCATTGTCAGATGCATCTGTTAATTGCACTGGGCCAGTGTGTACTGAAGATCATTTCACTGCAGTTGGTAGAACTTCATCAGGGTAGAAAAACCAGGATAAAATCGAGTAATGTGCCAAAAATCATTACACATCTGAACATTGTCAATTATATTAGGGTATTTAGCAAGTGCAAAAGTATAAGTTTACCACTTTGCTCTGTTGATGTCCTGAACGTTTCTTTTTGTCCACCTTCTCTATCATGTCTGCAGTTTCATTTCAACTTTTTCAGTGCACAGGAAGCCAAAACTAAAATGAAGTCCATTTTTACTTAGCTCTCTCCCTTTTTTCCCCCATTTACTTCTGAAGCCATACAAAACTCCTCTTCCAGTTTGAAAACAAAGCTTAGATAGCTACTATCTCATAACAAACTACTCAGAAAACCTCAAAGGTGAACCAGAATAGTCTAAAAAGACCAGATGCAGCTCATATTGGCATGTTCATTGGCAACATAATTTGATTTGTTTCAAAATAACTCCTGTTGAGTTGCTTTTATATGCAAATGGAAAGAGAATTGGCTCAGAAATCCAAGAAACTCAAGAAGTATTCCAAATGCTTTACAATTTCCACTTTTCTAAGACCCTGTCAGACTGCAATATAAAATCCAATTGTGCTACTTCCAAAAAGTATTTTTGTTTCTTTATCCTATATTCAGTTATCAAGGTGTAATTTATGCCTATTTTATATGGTGCTTCTTACACTGAATGACTGCACCTAGTGGAGCCCAAGCTGGTATAAGTTATGAGTGGGGAATAAAGCACATAAAATTTAGCACTAAGTTATATGAATGTGTTGGAACAGACTGCTTATGCTCCCTTCTCATTTTTAAGTGAGCCTGACCTTTTCTCTGTGATGCAGAACACTCTCAGCAGAGTTGAAGAAAGAATCCCATATCTACCATGTCCACAGGGTATTTAAATCACCTGAATCCACTATCCCCATACCCTTGGTACCGCATTTGGAATTAGAGTTCAACAGAAATATTTTGACAAAACACCATGTTCTTTTTATTTTGCCAGGGATTAGCAGATTTGTGCTGAATCTCTGGAATTTCAGATTTGTCCAAATCACAGCACTGTGGAGACAGTGCCAGTTCCCATTAGGAAATTATTTGCAAGTTCAAAAATTTTTGAAGCAACGTTCTGAATGCAATTCAGTTTCTGATTAAGACACTTCAGTGTAGATGTCTAAATATGATCTAGTGTCTAAACTGCTGTTATAGTCAGTAGAGCCTAGGGTTTGATTCATTTTATTCAAAATCAGCAAATGTTCAGCTCATTTGCCCTCATACTGGTATCTAGCATCATTTGAGGTGCCCTGGTTATCTTTCACCTGGTACACCCAACTTTTCCTGTCCAGAAAGTCCCATCTGTCCTGTTCTTTCTGCCAGCTTCACGTAGATGCTTTGCTATCCTGGAGCACTTCAGATGGCACCAGATAGCAACCAGATGCCAGGAACTGCATCAAGGCCCCAGTGAGCCATCAGCACCTACATGGCTCAGGGGAGGCCCATGTTTGAGTCCTGATTTCTGGTTCAGACCAGAAACTTTAACTTGTGCCTCCCACAGAGCACAAGTAGGGAGTTTCCCTGCCACAGTACACCTGGTTACTGTGGAGCTTAGCACATCTTTCATGCTGAGCTTTTTCATTTTGAATAATGAGTCTTCGCAGAAGGAGCATGAGCGAAGTCTTCTGTAACTGCTGAGCTATAAAATTTTCAGTTTCTCTCTAATCTATTGAATGTTCAGCTAATTCCAAGCCTGTGCCAGTTGACAGCCTGGTAATCTCTATAGGCTGATAATCAGGCATTTCCCAGGGAAATGAAACACAGAGTCAAATCAATTTCCTGAATCAGGCACAGCAGGTACATGAAGCTCAGAGTAGTGTGTTCTAGAGGCACTTCTATAGCTCTGTGCTTCTGTTTTATTCTGCATCTTCCTATATTTTCTTTAGTTCAATAAAATATGAAGAAAGCGCTTGTTTTTTTCCTCATGTAGAATGGGTACAGCTTTCCAAAATCTCAAAAAAGCTTAATGGGAATAATTTCAGATTAAACATAATCATAGTAGGCACCCTGGTCTGTATTTCCTTATTAGCTTTTGTTTAATGCTGTTAGCATTTGACTGTCTGAAATGTGTGTGGCACCCATTGCTTGTTGCCTAAGGTTGTTTTGCCTTACGATTTGTATCAGTTGCCAGAGGATACTTACTCAGAAGGAAGAGAAAAGAACTAACTGAAACAAGAAACAAAGCAGCAATAACAATTCAATCTCACTACAGGGGATATAAGGAGAGGAAGGTCTTCAAAAGCAGGAGGTAGTGTTATTTTCTCTTATGTCACTCAAATGTGTCCCTTTCCAGTAATTACACTACTGAATAACAACATTGTAAGTGAAGAGTGAGGCAAATTAGGCTTGTTCTAGATATGTATGCAGAGGTAATGTATATTTATGTGGAGGTTTTTAATGGCAGTAGCCAATTATCTCATCTTTTCAAGCCCAAGGAATAAAGGCATATTTAGGGGAAAGAGCAACAATACTGTATGTACCTGTGATGTTAATGTAATTGGTAGATGCGTCTCTTTTTGGAATTAGCTCATAATAAAAACTGTTCAGACAAGAGTGAGACAGATGTCTGCAAGAACTCCTCAGCTTAAGTCACCGTTCAAGATAAGCAAAGGTGATGACACACAGAAAAAGAGGAAACACAGAATATCTTTAGGATTGTGTGTGTATTTATACATTCTTGAGATGCTAAAAGGTTTATGCCTTATGTTTTTGTTAACGTTTAAATGAATTCTTTACTGTTTTATCAGCCTTCACACAGCCTAGATTGTCTTCCTGGCAATTTTCCATGAGGTTTAACAGGGATGTCCCTTTTCATTTAAGAGATGATGATGTTGATGATAATAATATCACCCCTTTTCACTTTAAGAGATAATAATAACAACAACAACAACAACAACGGAGATTGCTGTCTCTAATTCCAACTATATGCACTAAATCTTTTCCATGTTGCAATGTATCAAATTGCCAGTTAGTGCACAAAGACCACCAAAGGTAGTTGTAAAGTTATCTCTATTCTTCATCTCCTTCAGCTGTAATTTTTGCCCAAAACTCTGTTCCATTCAGGGAATCACTTAGAAAGCAAGAAATTGAAAATGCAGCATCCATTAGCAAGAAGGAAAATTATGAAGAATTTCAAGATCCTGAGGAAAGTCCAACTGAAGTGAAGAGTGCCCTCCCTACCACAGATGAAGAAGCAGCTGTCATGGCAGAGGATGAATTATCTGCTGTGGAATTCCTTGAAGCACAACTGCAGCCAGCTCAAAATGATACAGTGGAAGAAGTGGCAAGTGAGGAGACTCAAGATGAAGCTGATGCTGTCGCTGACAGCAAGTGCTCTGGGTACAGTGACACGGGGAATGTAGAGGAGCAACTGCAAACATCTACTGATGGAGAAGAGGCACCTTCTGTGAAGCAGAACCCAGCAGTAGAAGAGGTTAGTGAAGGTGAAGAGCAGGACTCTTTGGAAGAGTTACCCAGCAAATCTTCTGTCAAAATCTCAGCTGAACCTAGACCTCAGCAAGAGCAAGATAATCAAGACACACTCAGTGCAGACTGGCAAAATCAAGAATCTGCTGTGGTCCAGCCCAGGACCGACAGGGATGTGGAAAGAAACCACCTAAAGCGTGAAGCAGGAGTGCCTACAGGAGGTAAAGGGATTACAAGAAAAGAGTCACTAAGAAGAGGCTCATGGAAGCAAGCTGAGGCAGAAAAACAAGGTTCAGAAGACAAAGAGAAGGCAGCAGTGGTAATTCAGAGCAATTACCGGGGTTACAGAAGAAGGGGACAACTCAGAAAAGAAGGGAAACTACCTTGCAAAGGTCAAGAGAAAACAATAAAGGAGCCAACAGAAGCAATACACATTCAAAATAACAATCCCCAAACCACAAAAGGTAGGGAAAGCACCAGTACAGAAGATGAAGACACTAAAACACTGAAGGGAGACTCAGAGAAAGAGGCTTGTGATTTGGCAGCCTTTTCACGACAGGTAAGAAGCTTGTAAGCAGTGTATGTTGAGCATAATACTTGGAGCAGTGACAGAATGGCAAAGTTACTTTATTGACTTCGATGGCACCAAGGTTTTGCTATCTAAACTAAGACAGAGATTTTGTAATGTATGTTCTATAAAAATGCATATTTTGGTTTGCAAGAGAAAACAGCCTTTTCAGGAAGGAGGGAAAGACAAAGAGTACTGGGAAAAATAATGTTAATCTGATTTAAGTTAAAGGCAGAGCTTTGCCTTTGTTGAAATGTTTGTTTACCCATCAAGGTCCCTAATTCAGTAAACCTGTGAAATGTCCCTGTAAATGAAACCAAAGTGGCTGTGCCAATGTCAGACACTTGCACATGTACAGAGAAGTATGCCTACAGCTATAGAAGCAATCTTGCATCAGCAAGGCACCATCTGCTCACATGTGTGAACCAATAAGAAGTAGCTGTAGGACTGGGCTGCAGTGTGGAGTTTCCTATGTGTCTTTTTTTTCCCCGTCTTCATTTTTTTCAAGAGATGAGGTAAATGTGATAGGGGTGTACACTGCAGTAGGTAGAGCAATACCTTTTAAATTAATTCTCTAGTCCTATTTTACCTTTGATTACCTTGGAAGATGTATACTTATGTCTATAATAATGTAAAAACATATTTTTCAGATATCAAAATTATCTGAAGATTACTTAGCATTGCAGCAAAAACTGAATGAAATGATATTGTCCCATCAGCTGAGACCCGTGATGCTGTCCAAAGATAAGCAAGCTAATGGCCGGCTTTCTTCTCATGTTTGTCAGTCAGGTAATGTTTAACCTTGCTGTTAGCAGAATTTTCATTTGTAAACAGGACTGACAAGAAGCTACTCCTGGTCATGTTTTTAAAGGTCAGGGAACTAGTAGATGAGTTAACTCTGGCTGCTCATGTTACTCAGGCTGTATGTTTTTGTACTAAGCCCCATATCAGTACATGGCTGGAACACAGTTTCCAGAGAAATATCCAAGCCTAGTTGGCTTGTATTTACCATTTTTCTTGGTGTTTTGTTTCAGTGCTGCTTAGGATTGCTGAATGTGAGACCTAGACACAGAATCTCTAGGAATACTTTTATTTAGTAAAAATTCCGTATTGGCTCTTTTTAACCCATGTGTCACTCAACTGTGTGTGCTGTTGGTAGGATAGGGGACCATGTTTTAAAAACAAAGCAGTTTTTTAGGTAATATGTCAAACAATTTACTAAAGTTTACCAAATATATGCTGAGTAAATTTTTAGCTATCCACAGACGAGGTCATTCAAACCCTGCAACTCCTACTCGTGTTCATGGGTATGTCCTTAAAATTGAAAGTAAAGTTCTATTAATTTCCGGTATCCATTTAACTCACACTTTAAGAGGGCATGATCTCTAGAAATACACTCCAGTGTTATTTATATTCCAGTTAACGCGGACAGTAAAGGTTTCCAAAATGCAAACATGCTTGGAGCAGCTTAGGTGGCAGTGGGCAAGAGTACTGGGAGAATAAAGAGGACATGGGATTCTGAGCATGCAGGTCATTCAGAACTGTGCCCCACCAAAACGACCACAAAGAACTGATTGAGCTGATCAAACTTCTTCTGTTGGAACAGATGTAACAGGGAATTTCCTCAGCTCATGTCCTGGGCTGCAGATGTGGAGGAAGATGAGGGCAGATGTGGCAGATAACTGGCTGTGTCTCCATTTCTGCAGCAGGGCTTGTGCCAGCCCACTGCACTGCCTCTGGGGAAGAGCTGGGCTAAGACCTAGGACTGTCTCTCGCTGCCCAGAGGTAGTTGTGCTATTTTCATTATAACATGGTGGATTCAGTTATCACGTGTGATGACACTTCTTTCTGTTCCCATGGATACATTGAAACGATCTTAAAAGTACTTCAATCTGCATTGGAGTCCTCTCAAATGGGCAAGCTGCTAAAATGAGGGCTTGGTTTTTACACCTCTAAGTGTAAATCTGAGGTAGGTAAGTAGGTTAGTAAGTAATCTATGTAGTTCAACCTGTTTCCAAGACCAAAGTCTGCAAGAGAAAAGAAATGGGAAATGGAAAACTAAGTGTCATGATCTTTCATTAAAGACAGAATGAGGTTTGTGATTGTCATTAATGGATTTGTATTGAGTTCTCTATTAAATACTGGTGATTTTTTGACAAGGTAAACCTGAGAAATTAAAAATGTATGCTTTGGAAAATAACTCTTGGTTCTAACACATTTTCCAACAGAAGCTAGAGAAAAGAGGAAGATAGAGGGAATATACAAATTATATCAGTTTATGATACAAATTTACCAGTTAAAGATCTCATCACTTGCACGAGTGAACCAGGTGAAAATGTAGCAGTATGTTCCTGCGACGTGCAAAATGCAGTGAAGTCTCCCCTTCACACTGTTATTAATTTAAGTAGCTTTACAGGAGACAAAAGCTTGCCAGAGTTTGTCACCTGTGCATCCAACCCTGCCTAAAGGGGTGACCAGTCAGCCACTTCACTTCCCTTTATCTCTGAAAATGTCACACTGCTCTAAAACCCTGTGGCTGTGACAGTGCAGAAGTTTTCCAATGGTTAAGTGTGCTAAACAGTTCACTGAAAAACCTTTCTTGGTGTGGGATGTGAACTTTCTTTTTCTACAGTTGAATGTAATTCATATGACAGGAAAACTGTTGCTTTTCCATCTATGAACAACGTACAAGATAGTGAAGACAACACACTGCAGTAATTCCACAGTTTGCCTTTAAGCCAGTTGGAAACCAGCTTTATCACAAAGCTGTATTAAGTAGATGTTTATTATAGCAAGCATGATGTACGTAGATGTAGAGAATGTAATAATATGCCTGTGTTCAGTTCATTTTAGTTGTACTGTCTAAAACACAGGCGTTAACATGGATATTGTACTTTCTTCCTGTATGCAATATAGTAAAATATCTACAAAACCCCAAAAAATTTGAGGTAAGGTACTGCAGACAGTCATGATAAAGTGAAGCAGGTAGACGAGGTGATGCACTGCCTTATTAACAGGGAGGAACCTTCCCGTCTTCCTGCCTACATTATGTGTTACAGTAGGATTTATGCACACTCATTTACAGAAGGATATGCTTTTACTGCAGCTTTCCCTCTACAGCTGCTTTTCCTGCCCTACTCTATGAAGGCAGGGATTGTTGAGCCTTAGGTGTTCTTTAAATCTTGTAGTATTTACCTATTTGTAATTACTTCGGTCACTTACATTTATTTACACTTTTTCATCAGCTTCACAAGTTTTATATGTTGCTTTACAGCAACAGCACGTGAATTGTATTTTATAGCTAGATAGGAGAGCTTGGCTGCCTTTGTCTGGGGGTAGGTGGCCACTGTGCAAAATGAGAACTTATCACTTCCTCTGATAAAATATTTTATGACATTGCTACCCACAGAAGGGGAGGAACTGAGGGACATTTGATGGCATACTGTGACAAATGTTCATATTTTTGAAACCATTTGTTCATTTGTTTGTTTTTAATAAATATGCAAAGCCTGCAGTTCAAAGAACATCTGAGCAAAAAGTTAAATTAACCTTAAATCCACAAGGTTAAGTTGTTCTTAAATGAATTTCTTTGTATTTATAAAATGCATAAAGCAAGCTGCACAAGGTTCCTGGAATAAACAAAATTCCCTGTGGCTAAAATCTCTGAGTAGGTTATATTTGCTTGCTTACGTGCTTTCAGCCAAATGTAATGTAACCCCAGAATGGCACCTTTGGACTGCTAGTGAGCCTTGGGTTGCTGTGGTGTCAGAACAGATGCACAAATGGTTGCTGTCAAGTTTTTTGAGATCAAAGCCTGAAGTGAGGGGAATTTGACCATTATGGGAGCAAATTTTTTTTCTATTTTTTTTCCAGATGAATCATAGTGTTCATCCATCTACTTACTAAATGACAGTTCAAGTACAAAATCTCATGAAGAGAATTTTCTATATTTGGAACTAAATTTACGTGATATGAGGAAACCCAGTGCAGATGAGGACCTTTTCAGCTAAATGAGGCAATGAGATAGGCAGGGGTTTCATCCAGGATTCCTCCTGCTGTAGGCTATCAGAGCACTACTCATGGGAATTTAATGGGCAGGCTTTGCAAGGAAAAGGGAGCCTGTGTAGCACTGGGTAAGCAGAGCAGTATTCACCAGCCAGGCTTTCTTCTTTGCAAGTGAGTGGTCAGCCAGGGAACACTGGGGCGTGGGACTGCAGAAAAACAGGGTAGTCAAACTCTGCTGTCTGGTGGTTCTCACCTACAGGAACCACCTTTGGGCCCTTTGGGCACCATACAGCCAGGATGTAGAAGATCTGTGTTGGGAGTTGCTCAGATTCATGGCAGAGCATAAGATTTGGGAGGTCATGGAAGTGGAGCCGTTTTCCTTCAATAGCCTCTCTTAAAAAGCAGTAATCCCAGGTCACCAGACTCTTAAGAAATTAGAGGGGCTGAAGTGAGTCCAGAGAAGGGCAACAAAGCTGGTGAAGGGCCTGGAGCACAAGTCCAATGAGAAGAAGCTGAGGCATCTTGGGCTATTTAGTCTGGAGAAAAAGAGGCTCAGGGGTGACCTTACTGCTCTCTACAACTGCCTGAAAGGAGGGTGCAACCAGGTGGGGGTTGGTCTCTTCTCCCAGGCAGCCAGTGACAGGACAAGAGGACATGGCCTCGAGCTCCACCAGGGGAGGTTCAAGTTGGACCTCAGGAGGAATTTCTTCACTGAAAGGCTTGTTTAGCATTGAAATAAACTTCCCAGGGAAGTGGTGGTCACCGTCCTCGGAGGTGTTTAAGAAACAGCTGTACATGGCACTTCATGCCATGGTCTAGCTGGCAAGGTCAAGGCTGGACTTGATGATCTGAGAAGTCTGTTCCAATGTTTATGATTCTGTAATTCTGTATTAGTGTCAGCCAGAAACTGTTTCCCTCAGTGGGGCTGTGGGACTTAGGTGTGAGAGATCAAATGCTCTCAATCTCTGCTGTACGCAATCGGAAAGTTCTCAGTCTCATGCAGTTTCTACTTCTAGGTCTGTGCCAGAGTAATCCCTCTGGTTTTTTTCAGATTGCTAAGAATTTGCAGCCGTAATTTCCAAATCTGGCTGTGTTAAACCTCCCATGAATTAAAAATACCTAAAAATTACTAACCAGCATGTTGAAGAGCAGTGCTTTTCTGTGTGCAAATTGCAAACTTGAGTAGTTACATCCTCATGCTGCGTACAATTAGAACAGTAAAAAGGTAGGCACATAAATGTTGTAAGCAGTAATACCTGTTAGTTTCTTATTATTGAAGTCCTGGAATTCCAGTTGCTATATTTCCATTTTTTCCAATTACATCCAACTCCCTCTAGAAAATCTATGCAATTATTGCTTTTCCTCTTGTTTTCCTTCCTGCTTAATTCTGAGCCTGACTTTATACTTCCGTCTCCATAAGATGTAGAACAGCTCTAAATCAAACATATAACATTTCACTTAAATGACCTGAAGATGGTTTTGTCTGTTTCTCCAGGTGGCCTAATAAATAGAGACCTTTTGTCCCTTAGATGTTTATCACAGCTGTAACCACACTATTTCTCTAGTTTGCAGTATAAAATCTGTTGTAAGTCATGGCTAATTTACATTAGCCTCCACAGATGTTGATTCCTTGAGATTGCTGTCTTCCAAGCTTATCATTGTATGTCAGAATGTGCAGACACAGTTCAACCTAAAGGGCTGTTGATACTGACTCATCTTTATTCAAGCATTTCTTGCTCATCCTTGAACACTTCAAGCACATGCAGCTCTCCTCAGTTCCTGTAGTTTGTGGTGATGTTCAGGATACACATACATGTTGTATACACATTTCAGCATATTTGGAGCTTTCAGTGAGGGTTGAGTGTGAAAGCATTAATCTGTTGTAGAACTGAGTGCATGTGCAACTTAGGTAGGAACCTTTGTGGTAGTGCTAAATGAGCTAGCTGAGATACTGATAGGAATAAAGACTTTTTCTTAGATTTACTAAAGCTCTTTGAATGTTATCTGGCAGCCACACTGTTCACATGCCTTTCCTGACCCTTAACTCTGTATTTCATTTATTCTCATGGAGAACAACTTTAACTTTTATTATCATCACTGGATCAACCTCTTTTTTTTTTTTCCAACTAACCAAGTACTGACTGGATACACTTGGGAAGTCTGAGGAGGAAAATGCCCCCCTCTCAACCTGTTACTCAATCTGTCTTCCTCCTGGTAAACCCTTTAAACAGGACTGTCTGTGTTGCATCAGTTTTCAGTTTCTCCAACACACTGCCCCTAAGGCGTGTCGCAGCACTGACAGCACCTCTTCAGGCAGATACAAGAGCCAGGTGTGGGCTGGCTGCAGACATGGGAGTCTCAGCACAACCCTCCAGTCCAGCTCCTTAGCTCTGCTAATGACTAACTGTGATGTAACCTTAAGCAAGTCTCGACGTGTCTTTGTGCATCTCATTTACCCCTTTAGTAGGATAGGGATGATAGTGCCAACCTGGCACTTCCAAAGTGCTTTGACAGCTGCTTTGTGAATGGTTTTTGTACCACTGCTGTAAAATATCTATTTAAATGACTGTTAGAGGAGAAACATCACTTTTCCTTTTGCATATAAAGCATATGGCCAGATCTTGCTAGATATACTTGAAGTCCTAAGGAAAAACAAGCTACAAGATACTGTACTATGGAGAGACTGGACTTCAATAAAAACCTGTTCTTTGTAATGGAATACAGAAGGAACTTAATTGCCCTGTTAATAAATGAATTATTTCACTCCTCCTTGCTGCTTCATTGCCTGCTGCAGAAAGGTATAGGCCATCTGGAAAACAAGAACATCAAATTCACCATTTATAAGACTTGTGTATTTAATTTGCACCCTCACCCTTTAATTTTACTAAGTAAGTGGTTTCTGTATTTATCAGAAACTAATAAAAAAGCAAATTTTACTTTGTATTATCCAATACAAGTAACCACCACATCTGCTGAATTTCAGTAGCAGTGAACACACAAATCTAAATGCAAAAGGAAATCACAGCTTCACTTTCTGGTGAAACAAAGAAAGCAAAACCTTACTGTGTAATTTGGAGGCAAAACTCAGAAATGCATTTTCAGACCCAGATTTAATTTTAAAAAGGAGCAATGGAGGTCCAGGCTTAGAAGGCTGCCTGCCCCAACATGGTATTTCTGTCCCCTCAATTCTTTTGCACAGCTTATACATATGTACAACACAAAAGCTGAGGTGAAAAGCTTTTTTTTTTTACTGAAACCTTTATCATTGTCAAAATGGTATTTTTTGAATGCAAAAAGCAGTATTCTTTGCAGAGCACACACACAAGAAATATATAAGTAATTTCAGTTGGAATAACTGTAATCTAGAACACAATAATGTAGTAGCTGTTTGACATTGATGAATTAAATAATGTAGCAGCATACACAGTGATGAATTCTTAGGGGACAGTAAAAAATCTTTAGGCATTATGAGAGCCTTTTCATTGGGGTTTTCCTACAGCCCTCAAATCGGCTTCATTTATTTTTTCAGATTTTCATGCAGTCATGATCTTTGACAAAATTTTTGAAAATATCCTACAGACAGGGTGTTAGGTGTTTCTATTCAACAGCACTTAATTTTAAGGGATTTTTTTAAGGTAGTGTTTCCACTTTGGACTCCTGTTGTGTTTAAAAATAAAATAGGGAAGATATGCCTCTTCTCTCTCACAAATGGAAAGTCAGATAGCTCCAGGTGGCCCATTTGAAATGCAGCAAGGTAACAACAGCCCACACTAAAAGCACAGTCAAGCCTGCTATACCTATTGAATCAAGGAATGTCACTTATATTTAATACAGGTTACTGAAATGAATATATTGCATCTAAAATTTATTTTTAACATGAATTATCTGTAACTTGACTTAGAAAAACAGCACTGTTCTCTTAAGTGCAAAATGTTAAAAAGGTACTTGTTCATTCATTACAGAAGAAGCAGTCTGCATTTCAGATAAGAAACTAAAACAATAAATGTAATCATTATCCAACTACAATTTAAATTAACATTATTCATTCTGGCTCCTCTGTATGTCCATGACCTTTACAAGCCTTTATTTATCACACATAACAAAAAACTTAAACAGCTAATTTTGCAGGAGTCAACACTGATGTATTACTGATCATTTCTCATTTTAAATGATTGTGCTACCTGCTTAATTAAAAAGATGTCTCCTGTACATGGGAGAGTTTTTATTTTTATCATGTAAAAGGGTTTCTGATGGTCATAGGGAAACAAAATACATTCCTCCATCTAAAACTCAATCACATGTCAGACACATCTGGGTTATGGTGTTAAAGTCACTTCATGTGAAAGTGGATTATATCAGCAAAGCACACTTTAGTAATTCACTGGGATCTAGATCCCCATTCCAACCTCACATTATATTCATTTATGAGTAACATGTTTTTTTCTCACGGACTATCCTTAGTGTATCTGTGATAGAACAAGGGCAACATCAAACCTCGCTGGATAATGCAAGA
This sequence comes from Orthonyx spaldingii, assembly GCA_013397795.1. NCBI lineage: Eukaryota > Metazoa > Chordata > Aves > Passeriformes > Orthonychidae > Orthonyx > Orthonyx spaldingii. The sequence goes on from VZTJ01006620.1 coordinate 1,722,053, forward strand.
TTCCTTAGACACTCGGTTCACTGTGCTGTGACTTCATTCACCACCCTGTATGGGTCCCTATGAACACCTCTATTGTTGGTGTTCTGCTGCTGGGGAATCCTCTTCTCCTTCATCATGACGGAATTGCTGTCATCCCGTTAACTTTTCCTACAGCTGAAGGGAAGGAGACCAGGCTCACCAGGCTGTACATTTGTGGTCCCTTGTCCCTCCAGGGTCAGTTCTGTGGTCTCTGAGAACAGGAGTTCTGTGATCTTCCTAGGCATTAGGAACCCTGCACTCTGTGTTGTCTCTGTGACAAACAGGCTATGAACCCAAGCAGCCCTGTATCTTAGCACTGTCAGAACTGCATATAGATTTTCAACAAGCAAATATCCAAGATATTTTTCTAGTTCTCTGTGTGCCAGCCAATGTAATCTGCAAGTCAGTGTCTAACTCTGAACTGGGAGACTGCCGGGGGGCAGTAGTTCCATTTTGTGTTAAAATCTTGATTTCATTTCTATTATAGTGCAGGCATTTTTCGCATGTTTACAGAAAGTTTTTGTAGAAATAGAGACCAGAACTTGAGTACACTAACATGAACTACATTGGATGCGATGGACATGGTCATGCTGTGCTGCCCAGTGGTAAATGATTTGGCTTGAAATGAAAAGCCTCAGCAGGAGATCTGAAGGAAAATCTTCAATATGATAATGTAGAGGACAACCTCTGAAACAGAGGCCTAACGGTAGTTCCCTCATTCAGCACCGTAAAGATTGACTTGAGTCTGAAAAAAACATCATCCCTGCCACACAGATCCCCGTTACGAGGCAGTGGCCTCACAGTAGCCATTACCCTTCAGAGCCCTTTTCTGAATGTGGAACATCAGCCCTTTTCAGAAGAAGAGGCCTGTGCCAGGCAGACTTTCGGGTTGTTCCAGGCTGGCATTCATTATGTGGCATTTGTCCCTGTGGGCAGTCAGGACTCAAATGGATAAACCCATTCTCTGCTGATGAAAATGTCCAAACCAGTTGCTTTCTTGAGTTACTACAAGCAGTAAAAGTGGCTATGTGGAATTTTTTCCCTCTTCAGTGAAATTCTCTCCTGTTTTTCCAAAAGCCTCCCATTCTGTGAATAAATAAGCGTTGCTGTCTTCTGCTTTTTTACAGTTGTGGCCAAAGTGGAAGACTCTCGCCCAATGCAGAGACCCCCAAGAAGGCCACGGAAGCCCAAGACTTTAAATAATCCAGAAGACTCCACCTACTACACTCTAATACATGTGAGTTTAGGAAGTTTTTGTGGGCTAAAACTGTCAGATAATTCCCATCTAAACTATCTTTCTAATTGCCCAATTCCCATTATTCTTTTCAAATGCAGCATAAAACCTGTGTCCTGCTGAAAGGAGGCAGGCCACAAACTTCTCATTTCAAACAAGACTTGAAATTGAAATATACAGAGTTACCCAGGAGCTATGTCAGACCAGCATTCACTTTTGTACCTAAACATACATACTTTCATTATATGCATAAGCAGCATTTGCATTTTCAATACCCAAATCAAGTGCCTTCTGTCCATAGTTTCTTTGTAAGTCACAGGAGAGAACCAGGAGAGTCACAGGTTTGTTTGGAGCTATTTTGAGCATCTAAATTAGTGCTTGATCTTGCAGAGAGAGCAAATACTAAAATAAGCTGTATTAGTATGCACACTGTAACTTCCTTTACAAATGTGTCAGATCGTGATTATGAAGACATTGGCAAATACCAACAGCTCAGGAGACTAATGGATTTGAGTGTCTCTATATATAGCCTTTGGTCCAAGTTCAGATACCAAGTGCTGCTTTCCCCTCTTGACTTCAGTGCCCTTAAATATAGGAAAAAATGCAAGAAAGTAAGCAGAAAGAGTGAAAATGTAAAAGCAGCTCAGAAAGCACTGCCAACAAAAAAAGCAATTAAACTGATTTGCTCGAGGTGCCTGTATCTTAGTGACCTATTTTAACAGCCGGTGAGAACCCAGCTAATAAACTAACCGTAGCAATTGCTTCTCCTTTCAACAGAAGGTGTCACCAGGGCCTGTGGGGACAGTTGTGTCTGGCACACCAAAAAAAGACAAATACAGCTATGTTTTATTCTGGGGTTTTGAAATAACACAGCTTTGGAACAGTGATATTCTGAAAAGAAATTACATTTTTAAAAATACATTTGCATGTAAGCATAAAATTTGTTTTGTGAAAGCAAGATTGGTGAGATAAAGGACTGAAATGGAAGGCATGACATAGAATCTGTATTAGGAATTTTCTGAGGAGAAGGGTAATTCTAAAGTAAATGCCTATTTAGAAAGCTAAGACTATAGAGTCAGGAACATAGTATTTCCTGAGAGCTAATTTGTTACATGGCCAGCTCCATATCAGAAAACAGCCATGACATCAGTGCAAACAAAAACTGCAGTAATGCCAGGAAATTTTTAATCAATTTTTAGCAGCAGCTTTTCAAGGTATTAATCAATATTACCTTCAATGAGCTGTATTTTCAAGAGGGTGTGAAAAAGAGAAGCCTGTCTTCCTAACATGAAGTTCACTGGTCAGAGAAGGGTTCAATGTAAATATCTGTACACTGAAGCTTAGAAAGGAGACCTACTGGTTCTTAAATTCTTAGAACTTGGGTAAGTCATTAAGCTCTAACTTTAGATGGTAGTCAGCTTTAGAGGGCAGTCAGCTTTCGCAGCTATTACAGATTTTCTACCTTATTAAAAATCTCTGTGACCTTCAGGCATTCACAGATTATTATCAAGCCCAGATCATATGAAAGTGAAGAAACACAATGTGAGTGCATTTTAAAAAAAAATGTCTCTATCTTCTGCAAAATCAGATATTTCTCTCATATCATGCTACAGTCATTAATTAGACACCTTACATTCTCACTCATCTCCTTGCATATCAAATGATATGAAGGGGTATACAGGTATAAATGAAGCCTGACAATAGCCCATTGTTCATATAAGGCACTAGAATTTTATTGTGGGGTATATTTCTTTATGTCAGCCTATCATTTGGAATTATATGTCACGGTCATTTGCCTGCATACTGAAGTCCTTTGAAGTGTGATACGTTAGGTGCTGCAACATAGCATTGTTTTGGCTGTAGGGATAGAACTCTATTAGAGATAAGAAATTATTCACATTCCCTATGAATCTTCTCTCCTCTGCATTTTTTAGAAATCTTGTATCCTAAAGGTTCTTTTGCCACCTAGTATACTGTTTGTAAATGGGGCCTTTGTCCATTTTATTCTACTAAAACCTGTGGGAAGACTACCTTGGCATTAATGAGAATAGGATTATGCCTCCTCCCGGTGCATTGCTCCTATTCATGGAAATTCTCTTGGCATCACAGTAAATTTGCCTCAGAGAGATAGTATTGTCAACTTCATTAAAACAGCTATACTTCTTTGAAAGTTTTAGATCTCCTTTTTCTGTTCTGATCATGATTGCAATGTCTTTTTTTTCACAGTATGGCAACAAATCTGGGAGCAACAATACTAATCTCCTTCTCAGTCTCAAAGGTTCTTAAAAGAGATTTTTCTGGGACACTTACACATTCTCTATCATTTCTTTTAATGAAAAATATACAACACTCTCCTACCTAACACTGATGAATTGTATGTTTACGTAAGCTTTCTTTTTAGTATTTTTAATTACTTTGTATTTTCTTAGAAATCAATACAAGATGAAAAACGGAAACCAAGAAAAGAAAGGTAATTTTTTTCATTATCTCACTATTGTCATTCCAGTACTCTAGAACAGTTTTTAGCTGTACTTCAACTGGGAGAATAAAGCATTGAAAAAATGAATGGTAATTTGGTGATTCACAGGGGGCAATGTATACGAAGTTAAAATATGCAATTTTCATTGACTAAAATCCATTACAGAATTCAGTCACTCAATTTTCCTAAAACATGGCCCTTTACCATGGTAACACAAGCATTATAATAAGTTAAGATAAGGTCCACATCAAAGGTAGTTCTGACACAGAAAATAATTGATGATGCTTAAAATTCTAGTCAAAGCAAATGGGCAACCAGTTCTTTTTTGTTAACAAAAATACAAAAAGTGTCAAAATTTTCTCCTAAAAATATATTAGTGTTTGGAAATAGATAATAAAAAATTTAAACAATGACTATTAATAACAGCTAAAGAAGAGTAGGCCTTGAAATTTGAACCAGAAGTGTTTTCTTCCCAGTGTAACTAAACTATTTTGATGGATCTCTGCAGAAAAGAAGGAAGCAATACTTATATTCTGCCCTTCTGTGTCTTAGATCCTTATGTGTGCTGCAGACCTGGTTCACAGCTCCCGACATACATCACAGCTTTATTTTATTTGTGTTTCTATATTGAGGCTTTTGTGCTGCCCCCTCAGTGGCACTGCTGTGGCCCCGTGGTTGTGATGGCAGCCTGCTCATAGATGCCGGATGAATGGGCTCTCTCCACTATCCTCAGCTGAGGCTGCAGAATACAAACTCCATAGCTAAAATATGTATCTTAAAGGATGTTGCATGACATCACATCTATATAAAATGTGCTCACAGCATTGAGATTCATTCAGCCACACTTTAAATTGCTCTTGATTATGCCGCAGCTTAAAGGATTGACATTATGTCCACGTCCCCCATGTTTGGTTTCCTTCAGCTTTTTTTCTGATGTCATTTGGATCCTGAAAAATTTTCACACCTATTGACTCCAGTCTAGGGAAAAAAAAAAAAGAAAAACTAACACACCAAAATGTAGTGTTTTCTCACTCACCTTAAATCTACTTAACCAGTTCCCTGACTGCATCTTCTTTCAAGTGCTAACTCTGTATTAGTGGAACATAGCAAGTGAAATCAATTAATTACTTCTGGTTTCTAACAATGTGAGGATTGAATTCTGAACTTCTCTATTCAGTTTCTTTCTAGGATATTATTTTTTTCCTTAGCCATTCTAAACTGCATGTTGGGATTGATGTTTTTCTGTATGTATAATATCCTGGATAGCATTCACCTACAAAATGAGAGGTATCTGCATTATTGACACCCATATCTGAACTAGTTGCTTTAGACCCTCTTCTTGTACTCAGAGAAAAAATAGTTGTCTTTAGGAAAATGATTCATCTCTTGCTCAAAGAGACATCTAAAATAGGCCAGATGAATTATACCATAAAAATGCCTCTCCACTAAGTCTAATGGCAAACCCAAACAATTTCAGTCATGTGTCTCCTTTATGAATATATAAAAGTATTTAGCATTTCAAAATACTCAATATCTACATTGTACAGTAGTCACACATCAGAGACTGATTTTTTGTGCCTATATATATTTTTCCTTAGATCCTCAACACATAGACAGAACCAATAATGGTATTTGGGTGCCTTGGGTTTGTATGTTGAAAATAATATTGAAAAATTAAACTGTTAACTTAGTGTTCTTATTTGTTGACAGTCTGAGCAAAGTGCTAGATTTAGATATCTACTACCAAGAAATTTCATCTACTGACTCCACCTCAAAGGACAGCAGTACTACCACAAGAAGGAAGAGACACCCAATTGAGCGCAGGACTTCCATTTTAAGAGCTTCTGAGCGGTAATTCATAGAAAATAGTAATAGGGAAAAAATAAATATTGTACATCCTTGTTGAGATATTCAGAAGATTAATAAAAAGAAAAGAAATGCGCTTTCAAATTGCACATAAATCTACTATTTTTGTCATGGAATTTTGCCAAATTAACCTGTAAAACATGTAGCTGAAAACGTCCCATCTTAAAATGGGAATATCTGAAATATTCCCCTTGCAGGAGGGATAAATGCCAGTGTGACTGGTGTTCAGCCTACCTGCTAGTTTTTGGTTTCCCAAGGGCCAGATGGACAGACATTCTGCATCTCTGGTCTAAAATAAAATCAAACTGAAGCAGAACCTAAAAACTATTTCTGATTAGTTAGGTTTTAAATAGAGTGGAGGTGTGCCAGACTTTCTGCATGTTTTCTGCAGGTAAGACTCCGGCTTGGCTGCCTCCTTCTCCTGCTGTCCTGTAGCAGCACAGGTGTCTGCAGCCTGCATGCACCTCGCCAAGGTGGACAGCCAGGAGAAAAACCCTAAAGGGAGGGTTCACTTGACCTCCTCTCTTCCCACATCAACTTCATAGAGGGTGGCCACTGCCATGCTAAAGAAATTCATATTCTCACTCTTGCCTATACACCCACACACATGGCACATGCAAACGCATATCTATGTATCTTAATATTATTGTACCTTCTTGCATGTTCCTAAATGTAAGAAAAGCTTGGAAAACTATCTGGGTCAAAGGCTTAAGGGAAACACGAAGCCTCAGATGACTGCTGAATTTGAAAATGTATCTGTAGTAACAGAGAAAATGTTTGTAGAACATTTAGAATGTGGAATATTTTGTGCCCCGTACATATTTCATTTCTGGCCTTTTTCTCACACAGGATCTAAAGTAGTTTCAGGAAAGTGTTGTGAAGACGTGTAATTAAAAGTAGTAATATCAGGGAATCACCATATAGTTTACAACCATTAGAAAATGTTGCATTTCTAAGGTGGTTAATTACACCAAATCTGTCACTCTGAGGTCTGGTTTAAGTAAATTAAAGTTTTGCCACTGAGCTTACTAAAAGGAATTTCTTATCCTTTACTATGTGCTGCTCTGATTACAGCCTAAGTAGCCATAGTGAAACAAAATATGTGTAACTTTTAAATTAACACTGTTACCTCAGAGAGCAGATGAATGCAATTAATAAACATTTCTGCACTTCCCTATCTCTTGAATAGAGTCACCAGGATATAAAGACTGTACAGCCATTTCAATCTACAGAAGTGAAGCATTGAGTATTTTTTATTTGGCAGTTTACCTTCGACATTGGTATAGGACCAGTGGTGGGAGTACCTTTAGTGTAGGTCACTACAAATTTTTGTAATTATTTCAGAGTAAGTTACTTTTTTAATAACTGTCTTTCATTTTTAATCTTGCTCCATGGTAACAGCTGATGCCACGTCACCATTCCAGCCTGTCAGAGGTGGCATCCAAAATGCATCTGAAAATAAAATAAGATGGACACTTAGAGTGATCTCCACAGGCAGGTTAAATACAGAGTAAACAAATTTATGCCAACTGAAAATCTGGTGCAATAACCATCAGGTAAATGTTACTGCAAAGCATCCCCATGCTCTCAACATTTTTATGTCCTTTAATTATGTCCCTTTCATAGAAGAACATGTTGTTCTTCTGTGTTCATCTGCTTCTAGCATATAATGTGTTTGTTCCGAGGTGCCTGTTTTGTGCAGCACAGGAAGAGGCCTAGCAAAGTCAGCTGATTTTTTTTCATTCTCCTTTTATTTTTCCCCTGCAAGGGTGGAGGTTAAGCAGTCGATTAGGAGTGTTTGCCAAGGTAAATATTTTGACTTTAATTTCTAAAACACTTCTGTGCTTAATCCCTAGGTCGAGGGTTGCAGAAAGACCCCTGGAAGAGAGTAAAGCCGAAGATAATCCCTATGACTACAGACGACTGCTGCGGAAGACCTCACAGCGCCGGCGCCTTATCCAGCAGTTCTAGCTGCTGCTGCTGTTCCTGCTGCCATTTGGCTTTTATTAGCATAATTTTTTTTATCATTTTATACCATGTGTTTCCTTTTTTTTTTTAATCTTCAATGCTTCAAGTTTACGTGTGTGTTCATGTGAATATGAATTACTGTGGTTTACAGCCCAACACCATTGTAAAGGGACACTGTCAGTCACATACCATATTCTTCCCTAATATAAAAATCCGCTTTCTTTTGTGTACCACTGCTACACCCTAAAATTATTAGACATTAAACAGCTTAAATCTAGTTTACTTTCCTCAGTGCATAATTTTTTTTCATCAGTCTCATCCAATCAAAATAATAATTTACTTTATTGTTCCCTTGTTAAGCTTTCAAATTCCCATATACACCTTCAGAAAACCTTAGTTATTGTTTCTAATAAATAGTTTTACAGGAAAAAAAATAAAAGAGCACCATGGGGTAATTTCTGCTCATTTTAGTTTACATTGCCTACATTTTTGGGATGACCTGTTTGTGGCAAGTGTCCCTCTAATGAAAATGAACATATACGATTAATTGGATAGCATACTATGGCAGTTTATTTCATTATTGACTTTACTGTAAAGCTAGTAGCCAGTTTTAAAGGTCAATATTGTGTGTATAATCTTTATGTTGGAGATGTCCATTTATTGGAAGTATATCCAGCCCTCTCCTCTGCCTCTGAGCTTTTGACTAAGTGATGAACTTTTAAATCATGTTTGCTTTGTTCTCATTTGCATTAGATTTTTAGGAATCTTAATCTCTGGGGTACCAAGAAAGGAATAGAAATACACTCTCTGGTTGATTGCTGCTGAAATGTAATGATCATTCTTAATCGGTTCCACTAGAAATTAAATGAAAATAAAAGCAATAGCCACAGTGTTCAAATTTCCCCCTGATTCCTTATTCAAAAGACCTCATTTCACAGAAACCACACAGATAATTGCAGAGCTTCATTTCAGGATTCATAATTGCATGCTCCCAGCTGCAAAGCAAGAGAAGGCAAATTTCGTGATGCCAGCATAAAGGCCTGACCCTACCCCATTCCTTAGCGCTCCTAAATGTGACAATTGGTGGCAGCAGTCAGCCACAGGGGCTGGGTTTTGTCCCTTCCCGACGCACATTTGGCCTTTTCCCCAGAGACAAATAACCATTGCTTTGTGATCTGTAACTAGTTACAAGGCTGTGCACCAGATTGAAATGTGCTGCAATGTAAAATTTGCTATAAATTGGTAAAATTTTGAAATGTTTTAAAGTTGCTTTGTCATGTGTTATTAAAACGGTAAAGTAAATAAAATTGCACAAAGCAGTGATACGGTTGGTTATGTCTGAATTACACCCAGAACCGACAAAACACTGTGGACTGGGGCATGAGCGAGCAAGGCAGGGAAGGGCTCACAGCAGCCTCTGGCCGTGGAAAGCTGGAGTTACTGTCTACGTGCAAGCCAATGTGATGCGGCAACTGGAACAGACTGTAATCTCACACGAAGACATGCCTAGACTGGTTTTCTTTTGCTTTCCCACCACGGCAGTGTTTTAAAGCATTGAGACATTTCTGTGAGGTCTCATGACGGGACCATGTGGGTGCCTGCAGAATGCAAAGCGATGCCCCGGGCTGAGCACGGGGAGCCGCAGGGCCTGGCTGCGAGGAGCGTGGGGACCCTGCGTGATCCTGACCTGCTGTGGTCCCGCCTGCCTCCTTCCAAGGGCAGGGCTTGAAATCCCTCCTGTGCCACAGGAGAGGCCGCCGCGGCAGGGAAAGGCTCCGTGGTCCCGCAGACACCAGGCTGGGTGGAAAAGGGAGGTTTGGTTGCCTTCAGACACGACGTCGTGTAGAGAATGGGAACAGCTATTTTCGTGCTCTTCCCGTCTGGCCTCCGGGCCCTCTGCCTCCTCGGGCTGGAGCGAGGACGGCCCTTCCTCCAGGGTCCCCGGCTCGGAACGTTGCGGGGAGCCTGCGGGAGCGCCCCGGGGCTCCGGGGACACGCGGGGGCAACCGCGGCGTCGCGCAAGGCACCTCCCGCCCGTCCGTACGAGCCCGGAGCCCCTGCCCGCACGGGAGCAGGGGGGACAGCGGGAGCCCAGCCCCGGGCGGCCGGGCCGGGCCGATGGGACGCTGTGTTTTCCCCACCCCGGGCCCGCCGGCGGCACGGGCTGTGCCGGCCTCGGCGCCGCCGCCCTGGAGTGCCCTGACCGCACCTGCGGGGGTGCTATGCTGCAAAAGCGGGAGGGGGGATTTCCCCTCGCTTTGCATCTTAAAGGATTGAGGGCACTGCCCCGTAGTCCCAACCTTCCCCTCGGCGTACCAGGCTGGACCACCGCGGCCGCCCATGCCAAGCCTTGGAAAACTCATATTCAACTCTGCTCAGGGCTCGGCAGCACCGGGGGCTCGGTCCCCTCCTCCTGCCCCACCGGGCTGTGACCGCATCGCCCGTCGGTGGGGTGCAGGCGTCACAGTCCACCCCGCTAGCCTTCACCCCCCAAGGCAGCTGGAGCCCCCGCGCAAGCAGCCCCTATAGCTCGGGTCTGTCCCGAGCACTATCGTCCTCCCACCGCCGCCCCCCGATCCTCCGGTGCAGGGACACCCCTTAGAACACCCGACGCCGTTCCGCCGGCCGCCTCAGCGGGCACCTCCTTCCCCGGAGCCGCCCGCCCCGTCCCGGGCAGCGGCGCCTGCGGGGCATCTCGGCGGAGCGGCCCCGGGGGCGCCCACGGGAGCCGCTCCCACCCACGCGTGCCCGGGGCGCTCCCGCCCCTCCGCCCGCCGCCGCCTGGCGCAGCCGCGCTCTTACACACCCGCACACTCACACTCACGCACACTCGCTCCGGCCGCCGGGGCTGCAGCTCGCCGCTCCTCGCCCGCCCCGCCGGTTCGCCTCCGCCATGGCAAGCCCCGGCTCCGGCTTCTGGCCCTTCGGAGCCGAGGAGGGCTCCGCGGCCGCCGAGACCCCCGGCACAGGTAGGGGGACGCCGAGCGGCCGGGCGGGAGCGGCCCGACGGAGCCGCCGTGACAGCGGTGNGGGAACGGGGCCGGGGGTCGGATGAGACGCCCCCAGCCCATGTCCGTCCCCATGGACCCTCCGCTCGATTTTCTCTTACAGCCAGAGCTTGGTGTCAGGTCGCCCAGAAGTTCACGGGAGGGATCGGAAACAAACTCTGCGGTAAGGGCAGGGAAGCCCCGGTAGCCCGCGGCGGGGGCGCGGCTACGCGCCCGCGGAGCGCCGCGGGACGTGCCACGGGCCGGGGGGGAGGGGGACGAGGGTCGATGCCCCGGTAACGAGGCCGTGTGTCCGTGTCGCTGTCAAGCCCTGCTCTACGGAGATGCCGAGAAGCCCGTGGAAACCGGCGCCAGGGCAGCAGCTCCGGGGGTAGTGGAGCCGAGGCCGACCTGCACCTGCGACAAAAAACCCTGTGGTTGCCAAAAAGCGGACGTGAATTACGCCTTTCTGCACTCAACAGGTAACGACGCTCCCAGGGCACGCTGCTTCTCTAAAACTAACAAGAAAAAAGCAGCGGTTCGGTCGGGAAATCGGCTCCGCCCGCGTTGCGCGAAGGCGTGGGGACCTGGCGGTGCGCGGCGGAGCTCTGCGCCCTCAGCCCCGGCCCCCGCCGGGCATTTCTCAAATGCGCGAAAAATCACTCAACAAAAAATCCCGAAAAGAAAAACCCACAGCAGTAAAACCCTGCGTGCTGGAGCCCGCAGCTTTCTCTTTCTAAGGAGCACTGACAGCAGCGACCTGCTCTTTGAAGACCCTTTGATGTCATTAAGGTTGGAGGGGAGGAAGGAGATGGAGCGCTCTCTTACTCGTTTGCTTTAATTCGAGATATTTTTGCACTTCATTTTTTCTGACCTTGGAGGTAGTCTCCGCTAGTGAGTAGGTCGCAGCTCCCCGCCGACATGCGCTAGCCAGGTCTCCCTTTTGCTCGGCAGCCCGGGACCTCAAATTAGGGGCTTCCACTATAGTCTGGCTTTGACTGAGACATCGCGCTTAAACAAAAGCTTTGTGTACACCGAGAGCCCGTGCAGCATTGCCTCAGAAAAAGGCATTAAATTATCAACAAGTCACTTGCATAGGAGAGTCACCACGATGGTATTTTATTGCAAGGCAAATGACAGTTTTTAGGGTGCTGCTTGTAGCATTTGTTGCTCAATCTTTATTTCTCCCGAGATTCGTTTTCCCTTTTTTCTTGTTTCCCTGTTCTCACTGTCTTAAAAATTGGTGTGAAATATACACTTTGAAATAGAAGTGGCCAATTTCGATAGGATATTAAATCGTGTTATCCCTCAGAACATTCCTTGAAATACAGTCTTACCAATTCGCTTATTAAATGAAAACGAAACCTATTTTTATTGAACACAGTGTAAAGATTTCCTAAATATAAATGGGAGAAGCCTTTGTTCAAAATCTATGCATGTGGTCATAAAACGAAGTTAACTTTTAAATTTCTCCATTCCCAGATCTTTTGCCGACATGCAATGGAGAAATAACTACTATGTCTTTCCTACAAGACGTTGTGGACATTTTACTTCAGTATGTGGTGAAAAGTTTTGATAGATCAACAAAAGTTATTGATTTCCATTACCCAAATGAGCTCCTCCAGGAATATAACTGGGAACTGGCAGACCAGCCACAGACTTTGGAAGAAATTTTATTGAACTGCAGAACAACTCTGAAGTATGCAATTAAAACAGGTAATAGCAATGCTCATTTTCTACCCTGTATGGTCTCATCCATTGATTAAAGGTGTCATTTCAATTTAGCTTGAAACGTTAGATTGAAGCAGCAACTGTATTTTGTCAGCTCCAAGCAATTTCTAGCAGAGACAGAAATCGTTTTCCAAAATGATAAAACACTCCAGCAGCTCCATCTCTGTAGCTGTCAGTGCAGCTTCACATACCCTTTCCGATTCAAAATTAATGCGTCTGAGCGTCGGAGTTGCCGAGTGTGTCACTGAGCAGACTTTGCACCACCTTCGCCACTTTCTGCCGTTCCTTTCCATCCATTTCACGTGTGATGCCCCGGTCGTGGCCTCTCTCTCCGTGCAGAGCGGGGGTGCGGCGGGCGCGGAGCTCGGGCCAGAGGGGAGTCCCTGCACGGGGGGCAGCGGGGACCAGCCCATTCGGCAGCCGAAATCGCAGTAAACGGCCTGTAAATGCGAGCTCTGAGCGGCCATTTGCCATGTTTCTCACTTCGCCTGCAGGACGGAAAATAAAAATTTGAGAATTTAGCAGAACCGTGCACAGGAATACTGAGGATTTTGTTTCAACTTTAGACTCGAGCAATAAGACCGAAGTCCGATTTGTTTTAACAGCCATTGTTGTTTTTCACTGGGGAAAGCAGGGATGGGTTGACTCCCGCCTGCCTGGGATTGATTCCCCGTTGGTCGTGCCCCTCTGTGGGCTTCGTGGAGGGAAGGCAGCGTGGGGCTCGCCCAGGCGTGGGGAAGCGCCCGACTCCGCACCGGGGCCACCTTAAATAAACTGCGGCGGAGCAGGCAGAAAGCGGAGCCGCAATTACGGCTGTCATTGGGAAATAATAGGGAGTCCGGGGAGCTCTTAGTGGGAATTTGAATTACTGAGAAATTGCTTAAAAATAAATGTGTAGCAATTACTGAAAGAGACAAAAGGCTGATTTGTGACTAGCGGTTGAGTGGAAAACAAAAAAAACCTCAGGTTTTGAGAAGAGAAAAGAACACACCGATCGAGGTGGGATCTGTGTAACCCTCCTCGTTTAGAGGTGGAAACGACCATCCGCATGTTTTTGATGCATGGATCAGGTGCTGTCAAAATGTCTTTGAAATATTGGAATAAATAGTTACATAAATGATATCCACAGGAAAAAAGTCAGTCCAGTGATCTCTGTGATGTGTCTGGGTAGGGCATAGGAAACATGTCTGCTCAGAATGATGTAGAATGTGGGATCTGTGATTCTGGGAAATCAAAAAAATAGAGTTTCTTAGGTGATTTTCATTAATTGTTTTTTGTTATAGCCTGTTTTCACATAATAGACTGTCCCCAGGGACAGCGTTAATAGACCAATTTAATTTTGTACATCCAAATAAGACCCTTTAAAGCAATGTTACCATTTCTCTTTCTCTGTAAATATCGGAGGTTTTCCCATCTTGGCATTTTAAAATTTGCTTTAATGAAAAGAATGTTTTTGAAGTCTGAAAACAGACGCTGGGAGTTTTGTGAAATGTAGTGGCCTGGCAGGGTTCAGCCTGCGGGTGCAGAGCTGCCTTGCTTGGCTGCTGCTGCCCCTCAGCACCCTGAGGTGACAGCCCCAGCCTGGGAGGAGGTTCACAAAATGCATGGAGTTTACACCTGGAGCCCTTAAGCATGTGCTTCGGAGCAAAACACTGAATTACCTCAGAGGAAGAACACTATGGTGAGGTTTCTGGCGGCAGCACCTGCCTCCACTCCTGCCGCAGGAGCCCCTCGGACACGGCCACTCCTGGGCAGCGTGTGGCTGCAAGGGCCCAGAAGGCTGATTGAAAAATAAATTGTATTGCATAGATTAGCCTCTCAGCTGGATCCCCAGGTCCAGGGATTCGACGAGGCAGATGGCTGCTTTTTTGGCTGAGGGGCAGGTGTGGGTTGCTCCCAGGTGTTGCCTGCATGCCATGGCTCACTGGGGTGCCCGGGGAAGCCACTTTGTGTCTCCTTAACCAGCAGAGACGGAATTCTTGCTGAGAGAATGTAAAAGGCAGTGACTGCAAATGCAGGGAAAGATGGGTGTGAAATTCAGTTACTGTGCACTGTACAATTGAAATTGAACAGGGGAATTGAAGTACAAACGTTTAAAAATGGCTTGGAAACTGCAGGAAGGGCGCGAGGAGCCGGTTCTGGCCCAGCCTTGCTCCCTGGCAGGCCCTGATGCCAGCTATGCACGCAGTGAGGCTGCAAGCACGGCCAGACTCGGTGCTGCCAGCCGTGCCTTTATCTGTGCTGTCTGGCCATGCCAGCCCTGCTCCTCGCTTCCCTGTGGAGGCTGCGGAGGCCGTGTGTGGATGCTGGGCACGCCCGTGCCTCACACCGGTGCAGGTGGGAGTGTGTTTGAGAGGGTGTGTGGGGCAAAGGCACGCCCTCAGTAGGGAAAGCCAGGCCCCGGTGTCCCTGTGCCTTGGCCCTGGTTCTTGGCCATCATCTCCCGATCTACTCTGGAATATCTGTGAATACATTGTGTCTTGCTAAACAAACCATTAAGTAATAATCTCCTGTATTCACCTCTCCCCCCATTCTTCGCCCTGTCACAGTCCCTTTTCCAGTACCTCTTTGTTCAGGAACAACCTTAGCAAAGGATGTGTATTTCAGGCAGAGGCAGCCATGTAGTGATTTTTGAGCACCTCTCACAAGCTCTTCTTACCTGGCCAGCGGAGCCTGTATTTTAAGTAAAGCCTTAATTTTCCTTGGCGGTCTAGCCAAGAGAAGAGAGCTCACTCACATATTGAGGAGAGCATGGACAGACAAACGCCTGCAGCAGGGGCTGGGGTCAGGTTGGGGCAGTACGTTCCCTGCCCTTCAGTGTTACAGCCGTACTGCAGAAGGGAAGGGCATGGAGTGGAGGGGGCTGTGTCACAGGTGTGGGTGCTGAGGGCTCTCTCAGCAGCAGCAGCACCTCCTGCTCTCTCTGTCCTGACATCTCTCCATGCAGCGCTGCTCCCTGCACCTCACTGGCTCCAGGGTGCGGCTGCCCGAGCCCTGAGTGCACCCGGCCCTGTTCCTACAGTGGCTCCCAAAGCAGGTGGTGTGCTGGGAGGTTTGCTGGAAGAAACAAACAGTGACAACTGGCCTGTCGCCTGGGGCTGGGTATGGGGCTGACAGAGAACTGCTGAGACAGTGCAGCTGCAGATAAAAATTCTGCTATTCCCTGGCTTTTCAGTGTGGATTTATTTCCAAAACAGGAGTTTTTGTCACCTCTTTGAGCCTTCCTGTAGCCCAGATCTACTAAAGGCTTTTAGCTCCTAATTTTCTGTTGCTTTCGGGTGAAATTTGGGATCCAGCTGTGATATGGAACCTAAGCTATAAATATGGAAATATTTCAAAATCCGTCTGTCAGGGGAGGTGCAGTTCTCTGCAGGAAGAACCCCTGGAGCAGGATTGCTTAGGCTGTGGTGATGGTGATGGGGTGCACGTGTGTTTTCAGTCCACCAACCCCTCTCAAGAGTGTGAAGAGCAGGGAGCAAGGTCTCGTTAATTCTGCTGGATCTCAGCATCATTCCTCGGTGTTGGGGATCTTTGGCTGCCTGTCTTTGGCAGCACAGACCAGGGAAAGGTGGGAGTTCCTGTCACTGAGAGGGGGGAGCTCAGTGCAAAACGCGATCAGGCTGGATAGCAATAGCATGGGACTGGTCTCAGGTTAATGGCACAGGGAGGTGGAATTTGCATGTGTATCCCCTGCCCCATATCCTCAGCTCTGGTCTGCCTGCTCAGCCTGATTACTCTGCCTTTGTGTGCTGCAGGGTGGGAGCTGGGGAGCAATTCCCTGTGCTGCTCTGCCAGCCATGTGTCCACGCCTGATAAGAGGCCACAGGAGACTGAAGATAAGTTTTCTCTCAGTGCTGGGTCTGCGTTCCCTCAATCATCTTGCTCTATCTTTTGTTTTCTCTGATGGCAATAACAGTACATCATCTAAGGGTCAGGACAGGTGTTTTCCAAGCAGAGGCTGCCTTCCTTCGAGTTGGTTGACATTTAAGTAATTGTGAACCATCCATAATTTGTACCAGTAATTATGCCACTTATCAGGGGCTTGCGGGAAGTAACTAGTAAAATGGAATTTTAATGCTTCATGTGTTTAATGGCTCTAGGCACGATTTTAAGGAAAATCTCTAAGAGGATATTAGAAAAAAACAGTTAGATTAACCAAGTGAATAGACTATCAGCTCCCTGAATGTAGTCCTGTGCATCATTCTGTTGGGGCAGTGCTGGTTTTCATGGCCTTTGATTAAAATCACAATTGCAAGTAGCCAGGCTATTTGTAATTGCACTCTTGACAGTGAAGAAATGACAAGGACCACCGCCTTCCCTGCCATCTTCGTACAATCATCAGCCATTGAGTCATGTGCAAAGCAGTCACCAAAATACTCCATTTTCTCATTTCGCCCTGTCTATTACAATCATTAGCCATTCATCACTGATGTTATATGTCCTGGCAAGCTCTTCAGATGGTGTGTCATGTGTGCCTTTCAAACCTAGTCAGGCAAAACCATATCCAGTGACAACATGTGACACACTAACGGGAGCAAACAGCTATTTTTGTGAGGCAGCAATGTGCTAATTTTCAAGGCATATTGAAAGGATAATAGGGAATGTTGGAATTCATTATTCTGCGTTGAGTGTAATTACTCTGATTTTCCTGAGTTTGGAATGAGAAAGAAGAGAAATTATCCTGCCTTTTTCAAGAAATGTATTTACTGATGTTTGCTTTGTTTCATACCTTGAAAGTGCTTTCTTCTCTATAGAAATATGGAGGTAAATACACTGTTCAGCTCTGAATAGTTTCATTCAGAGTGATCAGCCTTTTGATAACATTTTCCATCTTATGCAGGGCACCCTAGATATTTTAATCAACTTTCAACTGGATTGGACATGGTTGGATTGGCGGCAGACTGGCTGACATCAGCAGCAAATACTAATATGTAAGTAGAAGATTTTTTATTTAATATATAGATATTTCATATAATTTCACAGTTAGACTCTAAAATGTTGGTTGCTGTATCTGAATGAAAGAATAATTTTATGTTAAAATTGCTGGGGAAAAAATTATCTGCTTTTTAAATGATTACAACAGTTATTTATAGAAAGACTTTCAACATTGTCCTGTAGGCTGTATTTTATAAAATTTCATCATACTGATGTGATTGGTTTTGCTGCCCCCCAAAAGCACACAAAAATACATACAGATTAGCATTTTGCATGCATAAATATGTAAAATGAAATGTGTACTAAGTGAGCAATTGCATTCATGTAGAGGAGTTATGTACAATTCATACCCAGAGCAGGCAAAGCCATTGCCTTCTGTAAGAAAGAAATGCAGAATTTAACGAGTGGGGTTTTTTTCACTGTGAGATTAGGAAGCATTTTTATGTACTTGCTTAGCTTCACACACTGTCTGGTCATTAGGAATAGGGCTGCTGACATGTGCCTCACACACGGGTTTGTGCAAGGCGAAGGGCTGGCTTTGCCCAACATCTCATGGATAAAGGGCAAAGCCTTGAACCTGGAAGAGGTGGACAAGATTTTTTTTACTGAAGTTGCTGGAAATGGATTCTCAAGCGCTCTCTGTGTTTCTTCTTCTAGACATTTGATGTCAAATCAGAAGGAAGACTGGAAAGTATTGTGAAACAGAATTCTACCCAGTATAAGATAGAGTATATTGTGGTTATAATGTAATGTGATATTGGAAAAAGATGTGTTAATGTTGTAGATGAAAGCATTAAATATGGACATTACTACATTTCAGGTTCACCTATGAAATTGCTCCAGTGTTTGTACTTTTGGAATATGTCACACTAAGGAAAATGAGAGAGATGGTTGGCTGGCCAGGGGGCTGTGGCGATGGGATATTTTCACCTGGTACATGACATTTCAAGCTTTCTCTATTTTTCAGACTGTGGTATATGACATCCCCTGTAGCTAAAGAGTAAATATAATTAAATATGCATGTTCAAGAGGACACTTGCTAGTAAACACCAGTGGCCTCTTTGAGATAAAGTATTGCATGTTTATGAATTTCAGGGATGTGATTATGAGGGTCTGTTTGAGCAAATTGCACTGCATGATGAGCAGCTGTAATGGCACATGGGAAACATAATGAGAAGAGACACTTGCCTTGCAGTTTTGCTTTGCCCCCACTTTTTATGGATTACATGAAATAAAAAGACTATTGTATTAATAATGGAGGGAAGAAACAGAACAAAGCTCTCCATCACCGCAGGGGAGATTGGAGCAAACAGGGAATGACGTAGCATCCCTTCCAGCAGTTTTAGTGGAGTCAGTAAGACCCTGCCAGCATTAGAGCATGCTGTTGGCTTTCCATGTGAAGCTGATCTGTTTTGCTCAGTGGGGTACTTGGGTGGCTAGTTAATCTGAGTGCTTAAAGGCTTAGAAACCTGGTTCCTTCAGGGCAAGTCAATCAGGCAAAAAAGTTAGTGTAGAGAAATCATTGACAGACATTGTTAAGACTTTTTAATTTTTTTACCATTCCACTTAGTCTTTTGATTTATACTCTTTGTTACCTCTTCTCTTACTCTGTAGTTTCACATTGCTCAAAAATTTTGGCCTGTCTATCTTACAAAATTGCAGAATACTGAAAGAATTTACATTGGGTATAATATCTTGGCTTGTCAAAAGAGAACAGACTGTTAGCTGTTTCAGAATGAGCCTGTCTGGAAGGGAAGTTAGTTGACCTAATGGAGAGGGAGAGCATGCTGATGAGTAGAGGAAAGGCCTCACTGATGACAGCCTAGGACATTCAGCTCTCCGAAGCCGTGAAGGTCAGGCAAGGCACATCTTCAGCTTCTCTCATCTGAATGCACATGTGGGAAGTTATGTGGGAGTTTTATTCTGGCCCTTTCCACAGATGTAGAGAAACAGATGAGAAGAATTGACATTGCTTTTTGAGGAGTTCTTACTTAAAAAGCACTGAGAGCAAAAGCTCTGATAGCTTTTACTGTGGTGCTTAGAGAAAATCTTGAAAACCTTGGCCTCCATCATACCGGGCATCTAAAGTGATGAGCTCAGGACCAAAGTGAAAGCTTTTGGAAATAGTGGTTGTTTACCAGCCCTGACCTGACTCACTACAGCTGGTCTCAGTTCTTCACCTTCCCACTGGGCTGGTCGAGGACCTGCAGGGTAAGAGAAGAACAATAGTGATGCTGCCCAGCCAGGCCTGGAGGGCAGAGCTGGGCATGTCAGCAGGTCGGGTGAAAGGCTCAGTGCATGTGCCAGATCTGCCTGAGTCTGGCAAGCTCAGGTAGAGATAGTGTGAGTCAGGAAAGGTGTGTGCCTCAGGAGGAACTGCTGGCCCTGCTTGGGTTGCAAAAGGTTCTGCCTGGCATGGGGCCAGGGTGTTGCTGGTGTGTCAGAAATCACTTCATGGAGCTGAAACCTGCGTGGGGACAGGATCTCTGGCAGTCATGTACCTGTGCTGGCATTTGCAGGACTGCTCCCTCTTTCTTTCTCTGCAATTTCTGGTTTGTGCAAAGTACATTTTTCTAATTTACTCTCTTAAGGCAGCAATACTGAGTATGCAGGTTCTATTTTTTTAGGCAGTAATCAGAATAATTTCTGTGCTGTCTTCTCGCTTCAAACTGTCATGGCTTTAGCTGAAGACCTTACTGTTGCAAAGAAAAGGCTATTTCTCTCTGCATTCTATGGAATGAAATATGCAGCATCAATACATGTAAAGCATAAATGCCTGATTATTTTCTCCAAATTCTGTAGGTGTGTTTTGTTACCTGCAATTAACTGTGGATGTGAACACAACTACAAAATTAAAAGCAGAATGCAGGCTTATTAATAAACTTAAGGTTAAATGACTGAATAATACATGCTAATAGGAAAGCCTGGTATTGAAGAAATTCAGCATCTCAGTCTTGATTCTTTTGACACTGAGCCAATGACTTTGGACAAGATAGGCCAAATTACTTCAACTTGGACACCTTAGTTCAGTCACCTAAGTCATCAATAGCAACTGTTGCATGACATCTTCATGTTTTAGGGACAGGTGCCTCAGCATTTCCTCTTAATCTTTCCATTTCTTGTTTTGTAATTTCTGAAGAGAGGTGTAGAAATACATTCATATCTCTCAAGATAGTTGTAAGGGGAAGAAAAACCCCATTCTGCACTGACCCGAATGCCAGCAATGCCACTCTTCTGTGGCATTTTCCCTTGGAGTCACAGGAGGGCCTGTGAGGTCAGGGAAAGCCCAGAGCAGGGCAGCCTCACTGCAAGAGCAGAGCTAGGATACTGCGTAGAAATGAAGGGCACGGCTTGTGTGGGCTGTGGAACAGTACATGTATCTCCAGTGAGATTAAAACAAATCTAACAAAAGTCAAAACAATGTTAAGTTTGTCAGCACAGATACCCAACAGTGCTCCCTTCATCTGCTCAAAGGGTGGATTTTATGTTATCTCACTTCGGCTGTCCAAGCATTGGGTGTCTACCCTGGGCTAGTTCAAGGGAGAGGGAGGGATGTGTCTGCAGGGCAAGTCCCACCTACCACAAACAGCTGCCATAGGATGAGCTGAACCATCCTCTGGAGGTGCATATCTTGTGTTCTTCAGTTCATTTTTAGATGGATGAATGTTGCAATAGTTGAACTCTACCTCAGCGGCCTTTCGACCTGTTCATTTAAAACCTTTGCTTTATATAAATATGTGTATAAACATCAGTAAATAATCAATCTCTGTGTGTATGTACATATACATATATACATATATATATATATATATATGTACAGGATAAACCTGATGGATTTCATGTATACATATCTGCTTGTGTGTGTGTTTGTGTGCATACATCAGCCTCTGCCTCAAGTACTGCATTATATTCCCGTAGTGCTCATGCAGCATTAATGCAAAGCCAAGCATTGTGTCACTGTAGACACAGAGACTCAGTTTGTAAAAATCTCAAAAAGGAAAAACAGACCACTGCAGAGCTGTCGATCTGATACCAATCTTGAAGTGGGTAAAATACCCATCCTGAAATGACTATTTTAAGTGAATGTATGCCAGTGATTTTAAGGCAAGTGTTAGGGACATTTAACCTTTTCCCCTTGTTCCCATCAGAGGACAATTAAAATGAAAAATATTTGTTAGAATGACCCTTTTTCCTTTCTCTTCCCTCCTCCCATTCGAGTTATCCAGAAGATAGTGACTGTTGGGTCTCAGTGGGTGGGTTTGCTCACAGCTGGGGCATGAAACACCACCCTGATTTAGGAGGGGAGAGCACAGATTAGGTGGCACTTGGAAATCCCTTAGGAAGTTGCCTTGTGGGGGCGTCTGCTTAGGAGGTGGAATAGAGTGGGGATTATGTGTTGATGACATATGGAAAGCTAAGACTGGGGACTGAAAGAGAGATGGTAGCTGGAATGAGGGTGAAAGGAAGCCCCGGTCATTTTTTTGCAGTGGTACTTTTTGCATAAGTTGTTATTTGTGTGTAGTAGATCCTGTTATTACACAGCCCAGCTGTGAGGAGCATCAGGAAGAAGAATCTGTGTTTCTGCCACAAGGCAGAGACATTAGCATTGCAGTTCGAAAAACTATAGCAAGACTTGTTTGTTCTGAAATGATATTATAATGAATAGAAAAAGTAACAGTATATTACTGTGGACTCCAGGTGGTGCCATATCTAACATGTATGCTATGTTGATTGCACGTTTCAAGATGTTCCCAGAAGTTAAAGAAAAAGGAATGGCAGCTATTCCCAGACTGGTTGCCTTCACATCAGAACATGTATGTGTTTCTGTTTTTTCCTATCTGTTGCATCTGCTTATATGAATTTATGATGAAGAAAATAGCTGAACAGGAATTTCTCAACTGTCTTCATTTCTGTTATTCCTTCACTGGGAATAAAAACATGGGAAGAGGCTGACTTTTTAATATATAGAGGAACAACCTCTGCCCTTCTCTGTGGCTGAATTCCAGGGAGAGCAGTCTCTACAAACCACTGCCATTTCTTTGCTCTCACTTGTGTCCATATAAATGTTGATGTGAGTGGTGAGGACCCCATCAGACGTGAAGAGCTCGTCACTGGGCTTCAGCACTTTCTGCCAGGAATGTCATCTGTTTGGGTCACTCTGGGGCAACAGAAAATCCTTTTGAGTCAAAATCTTTCCATCTGAAACCTCTCCTGCTGTTATTTAATGAGAAGGTGATAACGTACATGAAGACAGTCGTATGACAATGCTGTGTGTGTATAGCAGAGCAACTGCAGTATTTGTTGAGCAACTGGGTTTTGCTGTGAGTTTCTGCCTCTGAGCAAAAGCTTCAGCACATGGGGGTTCATC
The DNA here is from genome assembly GCA_013397795.1 of Orthonyx spaldingii. Lineage (NCBI taxonomy): Eukaryota > Metazoa > Chordata > Aves > Passeriformes > Orthonychidae > Orthonyx > Orthonyx spaldingii. The sequence continues at coordinate 1,744,639 of VZTJ01006620.1, forward strand.
ACAGGCACAACTGGGACCTGGCAGTGCCAGAGGCAAGGGGAGGTGGGCACAAGAGAAACAGGAGTAGTCCTGATGTGGGAGTTCTTTGCTCTTTGTACAACCACAGAGAAGTGTCTGTTGGGGGAGTTGTTTTCTGCTTTATGATCATTTAAAACTCCTTGCAGCTCAGAGTGGAGAATGTGGGTGCAGGAGGAAAGAAAAGAGGAAGAATTATCCCCAGGAGGGGCTGGGAGCTGTTTTCAGGCTTTATTGTCCACTTCTAAATTTCTCTCTAGCTTTGTGGGTTCAGCCAGAAAGGACTCACTCATGGTTGAGGCAGCAGGATACTGTCCATGTTAGGTAGCAATGTCCTCCTGGTGTCATTTTTGACTTACCATAGTATGTGTTTCCATTCTATGCAAGTGTGAAGAACAAAATACCTTAAAAGTTGCTCAGAAAAGTGCAGGAGGAAATCTCTCTGAGGCTGTCTTTCATAGCAGTAGGTTGGGATGAGATGTGATACACAGCTGTGGGCTCCATGTTGCAGAATAATTGTCCCCATAGCAGTTAAAGAGGACACTCTACAGATGAGTAGCAACTTTCCAAAGCTGGATGTACAGCTAGAGATACATTATTCGTATGGAATTTACAAGCCTAAATCTTGCAAATAAGGTTCAGCATGATTATTTAAAGTAACAAATCCTATTAATCATTAGAGAATTTCATTGTTTTCATAGCGATGGGGTGTTAAACAATGACTCAAATTGTGCTATCAGTCTCAAAATAATGAAATGAGCTTTAATAATTGTGTTTTCATGCCAGGGAAGCAGCCGTTCCCTTAGCCAATTAAACATTCAAAAATCAAATATACTAGAGAATTCATAGGATAGCATCTGAAATCCATTGCATTTTAAAAGTATCGTGAAATTGCAGTTTTGTCCCTTCTTCAGTCAAGCTTTTTATAAAGTATGTTCTCATCTTCTAGAGAAGTTAATAAACCACACTATGTGAAGACAGGATCCTTTAACCCTTAATTGCCCAAAGGACATGGGATCATGGTTTAACCCTCAAAACAGGAGAAGCTGTTAGAGCAATTACAGAGGCCTAGAAGTACAATCCTTTTTCAGATAGGAAGTGTCATGCAGGACCTGAACAGACACTTAAGATATGCAAATGTCGTTTATCTCATCATTGTGCTGATGATCTATCTACTTTTAGGCTGCTCAGCCTGGCCTTTCTCTCTGCCACAGTTGGATGCTCTTGTTAGACAATGGCCATGGAACAAGCACTCTGTAGAGTCAGGACCATCAAGTCCAGCTTCTGGCCCTGTGCAGGGCACCCCAAAAATCACACCATGTGTCTGAGAGTTGTCCAAAAGCTTCTGAAACTCTGTCAGGCTTGGTGCTGTGACCACTTCCCTGGAGAGCCTGTTACAGTGCTCAGCCACTTTCTGGGTGAAGAACCTTTCTCAGATACCCAACTTAAGACTCCCATGACTCAGCTTCATGCCTTTCCCTCATGTCCTGTCACTGGTCATGAGGGTGAAGAGATCAGTACCTGCCTCTCTGCCTCCCCTGATGATGTTGTTGAAGACCACAGCAAGGTCTCCCCTCAGTCTCTTCTTCTCCAGGCTGAACAGACCAAGTGACCTCAGCCACTTCTCATATGGGTTCCCCTCCAGACCCTTCACCATCCTTGGGGGCCATCTTTGGACACTCTCTAAGAGTTTAATGTCTTTTTTATATTGTAGCACCCAAAACTGTACACAATATTCAAGGAGAAGGTTCCCCAGTGCAGAGCAGAGCAGGACAATCCCCTCCCTTGCCCGGCTGGAGATGCTGTGCCCGATGTCCCCTAGGACACGCTTGGCCCTCCTGGCTGCCAGGGCACTACTGGCTCATGTTCAAATTGCCATCAACCAGGACCCCCAGGTCCCTTTCTGTGGCACTTCTCTCCAGCCTCTCATTCCCCAGTCTCTACACACATCCAGGGTTGCCCCATCCCAGGTGCAGAATGCAGCACTTTGCCTTGTGGAACTTCATATGGTTGGTGATTGCCCAGCCCTCTGATTTAATCGAGGTCTCTCTGCCCGTGAGGGAGTCAGTCAATAGCTCTCCCCAGTTTAGTGTCGTCAGCAAACTTACCTAGTATCCCTTCCAGTCCTGTGCCCAAGTCATTAATGAAGCTGTTGAAGAGCACAGGGGCGAGGATGAAGCTCTGTGAAACCCCACTAGTGACAGGTCACCAGCCTGATGTCACCCCATTCACTGTAACTCTTTGTGCCCAACCCATGAGCCAGTTGCTCCCCATCGTGTAACAGGGTTATCCAGCTGGGAGCTGGATGCTTTGTCCAGAAGGACACTGTGAGAGACAGTATCAAAAGCTTTGCCAAAGTCCAGAAAGGTTACATCTACTGGCTTTCCTAGATCAGCTCGGTGGGTTACCCTGTCACAGTAGGAAATCATGTTTGGAAGCAGGACTTTCCCCTCATGAAGCCCTGCTTGCTGTGACCAATGACTGCACTGTCCTCCAGGTATTGTATTTCAATATTTCCCAGAAGAATCTTTTCTGTTAATTTACCAGGTACTGAAGTGAAGCTAACAGGCCTGTAGTTTCTTGGGTCCTCCTTCTTGCCCTAGGTGGAAATCGGGATGACATTTCCCAGCTTCCAGTCAGCTGGGACCTGTCCAGGTTCCCAAGACCACACAAAAATGAGTGAGAGAGGCTTTGTGATGACTTCAGCCAGCTCTTTGAGAATTCGGGCCCAACAGATTGGTAGGGATCCAGCTGGAGCAGCAGATCCATTGTATCATTTCCCCATGCTCTGCACACATGGTGTGATGGTAAACAAAGCTTAAAGTAACTGTGTGTGTTTAGAAATGTGGAGATTTTGGTTTTGAAATTTTCAGTCAGATGCAAAGGTTTCAATATCAGCAATTCTCAGCTAAGAATGTCAGCATCCCAGATTAGACTCTATTTTCATTACTACCAGTCTAGAGCTTCCTTCACTATAAATCAATGAAGTTGTGTCACAGTTGCCACCACTACTACTGCAATCAGAATGTGGACTCGGTCTGATGCCATGATAGGTTCAGCTGCCAGTGGGGAAGGGAGGAGTAATTCACAGCTTTTAAGTAATTACCTCCCTAATTTAGGAGTGCATCTTGTTCCAAAATTAGGAGCCTCGCTCTCTGCACAACCAGTGAAGAGAAGCACCTCTGAGAGAAACTCAGAGCATCCAAATTAGGAACCTAAATATTCCTTAATTTAAACGTTCTAAATCACCTTTGGGAGGGATTCACCTACTTCTGTGCACTTATCATAAAGAGCCTCCTCACATCCACAGCCTACATTTGGTGCCTAAAATAGGTTACGTGACTATTCCAACTGTGCACGTTCCCAGCCAGAAAATCTTCCCCAAGCCACAACTTAGCACACTCTGCTTCTGTTTGTTTCTACTTCACCAGTGATGGTGAAGTATCCTGCAACCACTTGGGTCGGTCTTCGACAGGCTTAGTTTCACTGAGATGCACTTGCACTCAGGATTTAATTCAGTCCTCTGTATTCATCAGGACATCATCAGTCTTCTTTCACTTGCACTCGTGCAGGAGCAGTGATGTCCTTCAGGGCAGCTGTTCTGGACTGCACATGACGCAAGAGACCTTGACTCAGAGGGGAAAAAGTGATGGATGCCAGTTATAAAAACCTATTTCAGTCTATCATTTCAAACACAATGAAAAATCTAAAGTGAAGGCCTCCTCCTGTGTTCCAGCATGTCAACTTTAGGCTGCTGTAATTTGTTCAGAGGAGTCCATCCCTTTTTCAGTATGGAGAAAGCTGCTGAAAGGGATAGCTGCCTTCTGGGAATATTTTAGTTGTTCCATTTGTCTATGAGGCTAGACCTGTTAAATTTTAAGCCATTCCCTGTTGTGATTTTGACCTGCCGAACCAGCACTGTCTTAAAGAGTATCCAATAGTAGCTGGGATAGTATGGCACAGGGATTACACCTAGCAGGCAAAAGGACAGAGTCATGCTGCCCTAAGGAGGAAAAGTGTGCCGAGGGGAAGTTTAGCTGTAGAGAACTAGGTGGGTTCAAGTCACAAAACAGCTTTGGCCCTTTGAATTGATAGTAAGAAAGCAGCTTAAAGAGACTTACAACACTTCTGTGGACTTGATGATTAATTAAGGGTTGTATGGCCTTTATCTACAGTTCAGAGAATGAAAAAAAAGGCTGGTCATAATTTGAAATAATTTCATCTTCTCTGTTCTCCAACCCAGCAAGACTGTCCTCATGTAGTCCACAACAGCTTTCTTACTTTCCTACTTGTCTAGAAGCCCACTAAGAAGAAGCATCTTGTCAGGTGCTCAGCAAGGAAATAGCAACGCTGTTCCTTATCACAGATTTGGAAAAGAAAATGCAGAGTAAGAACTGGCAGGTGATTGAGTCTGATCTGACTATAAGGGACCTCTTCACCCAGTTAGAGACCACAGAGGACACAGAAGAGGCTCTCCTTGCCTCTGGTATCTCCCCATCTGCACTGCTGCTGTGTTGAAATAGCTGCTGCTGAAGACTTCACTAGGAGTGCAGCTCTGACATGTACTGACTGGTACCTGCTCTTCAGGTGTCAGTGTTGTAGACAGCTGGACACACTTGGAGGGACCTCATCCTCTGCGTGAGCACTGACAGAGGTGGTTTGTCTGGGGTGGTAGGGGAGCATCCTCCCAGCAATAGTGCACTCAGCATCCACACAGCAGCTAGATCAGAGGAGGTAGTTAGCAATAAATCACCTCTTCAGCTTCTTGCATCCTGATTTCCCCTTGTGGATAAGCCCCATTAGTTGCAGGGAATGTGTCAAACGATTCCAGTATCTGTGGGAGAAGAGTGGCTTTGGGAAGCTTTCATCTGAACAGTTTCAGAAACGTACTATGAAGTTTCTTGGTGCTGATACAGAAGGAGATTTAAAAGTGACTTCTGTGTCTGTAGTTTGAGAGACCATTTCACACAGGCTGTGGAAGATTTTGGGTTGGTTTCTGTGTAGAATGAATGACATCTGATCTCTAGTCTACCACTTCCATGATACGTAGTGTTGCCCTCTGTCCCTGCAACTTAGAAGACACTTTGCAGAACTGCCACCTGCCAGAAGCAGTCCAAGAGGTGTTGTGTGTGGTGCTGCTTCTAGAGAAAGATTTGAGGAGCCTGAAGGTCCTGTTGTCTATTTGGTAGCATAGATTACAAAAATGTGAGTTACACTCTGAGCATACAGAGTAAGTAGGAATTAGATTTGTTTCCACCTAAGGAAACTTAAAATCAGACTGATGGATTCACACATTGTTCCTTTGCATTACTTATTGCATAATAACTAGAAAATTGTTTTTGGTATTTGAAGCTGGGGGAAACAGTGAAAATTTGGTCCTTTTTGAGGAACAACTGATTTCAAGCTGCACTGTTCAAATCAAAGTAAAACTATTCTCCAGAAAAGCAATGCTCTAGGGCAGTCTATCCTCAAAGAGAAATTAATTGTTTGGGTCTAATCCTTCATCTGATCAATATCTTATAGCTTTTACACTGCCACAGTATCCTCCTGAACTCAGTGCAACATTTCTTACCACATATAATGCTACAAAACTATCCACACTGGAAGAAAACCAAATGAACCTTGCTGATCAGAGAAGCAGCATGAAGCTGTATGTTTCAAAAATGCCAAAGATGTACATACTAGTATGCTCAGAAACATTAATATGCTCATTTCTCACCTGATATTAACAAATAACTTTAAAAACTGAATAGGTAAATGAAACCACAGCAAATATATCTCTCATTACAGTGTATTTAAAATTTGGATAGGACACAGTATGCTCTTTTTGTAAGTAATTGAAGGAGAAGCTGTAGCTTGAAATTAGATGGTAAAGATAGGATTCATGTTACTTAATGTTAATCACCTAAAGTGTAAACATTTAATCTGAGTTACTCCATACACTTTTTATAGCCAGTAAAGAAAGAGAAAGACCTGCAGAAGACAACTCATCTTAAGTCTCAAATAGGTGCCAAAGCCCTAGAGATCAGTGCCTTCTGGAGGTACCTTTTCTTCCCCACTATTGAGGAAGCCCAAACAGCAAGCCTGGACCAGCCACACATTCTTAGATTATGAATAGAGAAGTAGCCCAGCCTACACGTCCAGGGATTCCACAATGCTTAAAGCCCAGGAGAGGTGAAGAGGAAAGTGTGTTCACCTTCTTTGGTGGTGAATCCATGATGGGATGAGACTGGGGGTCTGGATCTGCTGGGCACCAGGCTTCCAGTGACAGACCTTGGGGGAGGTTAAGCTCCAGGATGACTTGGCTTGCTCAGCATTTGGGAACTGGTTACTGATAAGCCATCTCCACAAAGCTCATGTCACTCTGGATTTATGTAAGCAAGGAAAAACAGCAAACTGAAAAAACAGCCATGCCCTACGGGGCTCATGGCATTAGGATGGTTCTTCCTGACAGCTTCAACCATGCCAGATGATGAGCAAGTAATTTAACAAGCTATAAAAATAGAAGCATCTGTATATTGAAGCACTTTGGATAACAATGCTGTACTTTTCAGCATCATAGCATTTTTAATTTTTCTAATTCTTCCTTTTCGCAGAGGGCCTATTCATTATTGCACCTGTAATACATTTACACTGTTTCTACCTTACAAAGCTAACCATGTAAAATCTGGGGAACAAACTTATACCTAACAGCATTTGAAATTTTAGATAAAGGGAAAATTCCATTGGCTCAGAATCACCAGGGGGGTTTTCTGACCATTAATATGCTCTTAGTCATTAATATCCATACCTTCTCCCTCACCACTGAATTTTACCATGTTTATTTCCATAGAGAAATTAGGTTCCTCTCTTGTTGGGGATGTATTTGCAGTCTTCCATGCAGCCTTTGCAGTGCATGAAGGGAGGGAGGGAGGCAGCCAGGAAGCCGAAGTGACAGCCCAGGCAAGCACAGAACAGTGGTGAAGCTCCAGACTTTCCAGTGTCTCCAAGCCTGGCTTTTCCTTCAGGACTGGCATCAGGCAGTCTGTGCCTGTCCTCCCTTTGTTTCCTTGTTCTCCCACCACAAGACTTGAGGTCTGTGCAACTCTTACACAGCTGTGTTGTGAAAGATGATGTTAAAGCTCCCTTTGGTGTGGCTGAAAAATCTGTAGCCCTGGTATTTGCAAAGGGGTCACATTTAATGTCCTTCCTTGTTAGCCCAGTTCAATCATCTGTGAGGAGTTCTGTCTGATCATGTTTATTTCTGCAAACCTTTTCATCTCTTTGACGTTTATAATTTTCTGTGTTTACCATTGTATTACACAGGTAACCAAATTTTCAGCACCATCACAGGAATATTAAACCAAAGTTTAATATTTACCATTGTAAAAGTTTTCTTTGCTCTTACAACTATATTTTTTCTATTTTGATTTCATCATGGCTCTTTCAGAGCCTCTCAAGCACTTGGAGTAATTCCTGTGGTATTGCCCTAAAACATGAAAATATAACAACAGTCGTATTTCTGTGACTGTATATACAGATGGAGCAATTTCGTATTCAGAGTTTGTTTAGAAATTGTAATTGCATCTGCCCTTCTGTGCACAGACTTCTGTATTTCTTCCCAATTTATCTCTAAACCAGTTTTGGTTCCTGACCACTGAATTCCCTTCAGTGTGTAAAAAGCCTTCAGGCAACTGAGCTATCAGCACTACATTATTTTTTTTTCCCCAGTGCTCTTTTAGTAGTGCCATGAGACTTCTTAGCAAGGCAGCTGAGCTTGGCCATATTCCAGTAGATGCCTTTGAGCACATGGCCTTAATTTTCTTCCTCATAGTAGACCATTTAAATCTGTCTTGTCTTTTTTAAGGCAGTTTGAATAATACTATTTTCTAGTAGAAAAACAAATTGCAACAGTAAATCTCTTTAAACTAGCATGGAGTAAGGAGCAAAATTAATGAATATAATGTCATTGACTCAAACACCAGTGAAAAATATCTGTGACTCTTCACTCCTAAATCTCTACCTGCATTTATGTGTTTACACTACCCAGGATGTGCACATCAGTTTGTGTAATACATGAATAAAAAACAGATTTATTTTTTTTAAGTATGTGAATTCAATTCTATCTTCTTACAGCGTATCAATGAACTATCATTATGCTGGCAACATTTTTGCTCTGTTGCAATTTTTGCAAAGTTCCAAGATACTTTCCTAAACAAAAAATTCCTTTTGGGAATTTTTGATAAGCTTCCTCCTGCCAGTAGCCATTTCATGGCCTCCTCTCTTCCCTGCTCTCACAAAGTTGCACTTCTGCCACCATAGGGCTCAGGGAGGCCCACAGGGCTGGGAACAGACTTTTGTATTTTCGATGTTTAGAGGTTTGTGGATTGGTCACAATGCAAGCCTTCATCTACAGTGCATTTGTACTGGAGAAAAGTCCACTGAATTTAGTGAAGCTGATGAAACTCATGGAAATGTGTTTATTCAAAAATTCAGTTTTGTGAAGTAAATAATATGCCATGAAAAATGTCAGTGTGATGGCTGAGCTGTGATGTTCAAGGAATAAATACTTCCTAGCACCTTGTGACTCCCAGCTAGAAAAACAACAGAGCAAACTCCCTCTCTAGGGTGAACACAGCAGTGACTGGTGACTTTAATAGGCTGGATGATGTCATGGTGTTAAACATCTGCAGTGTCCGGAGCCCTGGTGGCTGCAGATGCTGTACACTTCGCATTCTCACAGCAGATACCACAGGACTTTGTTCACAAAGAAGGGGTGGAAACTTCTTCACCTGATGTCATTCAGCACCCACTCCAAACCAGCAACCCTTAGACTGGATGAATCCTTGCCGGAGGTGCCTGTTTCCCCCAGAATGCAGAGGAAGCCTGCTTGATGATGTCAGCTTGTTTGGGCTACCTGCAAGGAACCCAGTCTAGGGCAGCAGAACACTTGAGCACAGGCACAAATCCCCTGTGGCTCATCCAAGTGATGAGAATGCTTTTCATTCATCATCGGTTTATGCAAGAGTCACTCCGATGCGTGTGCGTAGTTCAGGGACTTGGGTGGTTTGCTGTAGTAGGACTTAAAAATCTGATTTTACATCTAGGCAGCATGTTCAGTGGCTGCTCACTACACATTGTTGGTACACTGCAGCTATATCCCACAGGGAAAAGCTGTACCAACCTACTGCATTTAAAAAATAAATGTAGTATGAAAAATATTTACCTGAGGAAGTATTTTCAAGTTGTCCATGTATCATCAGTGAAACACGACTCAAGAGCAATCTGTACTTCTTCAAAATGCCTGGATATTGAAAAAGTCAGCAGGCATCATGAAAACTTTAAGAATTTCAGCCAAAATGGTGAGATACAGGCATATAAAAAAAGGAATTTGTAGTGGAAACTCTTAACCATAGCAATCTTAACTGTAGCAGTCAAGACACAGTGAAAACTACTGCCTGAGCAATTTTTAAAACACAGAGATTTTTTGCTTCTTAAGCTGGATGTACATGTTGCAGTTCTTCTAGTCTTCTTCCTCTTCCATTGAGTTGGTTTAGAATTACTGTAATTTTCAAAGTGTTCGTTATGTATAGAGCCCTTTAGTATGCAGTGAATCCGTGCCCTCATGGCCTTTAAGTGAAGCTCACGTGTGTAACCATTGTGCCAGTCTCTTTGCCTGCAGCTCTCTGCTGCTTGCAAATACTCCCTCGACAAAGCAGTAGTGATTACTTCTTTCCTTGGTGATCTTCTGCAAACTGGGTCTTCCTTTCTTCTTTAACACTCTGGACACTTAAAAAGCCTTGTTAGATTTTTATCTTCTGATCTTTTTTATAGAGTTACATCCTAAGATAATGGTACCGTAGCAGACCTAAAGAGTTTCTGGTTTTTTAATGTTTAATAATCTGTAGTTAAAATTACTTTGGACAATATTGTTAACAGTTGGGTTTGAGTTAATACAAAATCAGATTCTTGGGGCTATAATTTGATATAAAACTGTTGCATTATCATAATCACTGGGATTTAATTTAGAATTATAAACCAACACCAGCTCAGGAGTTAAGTCCTATGAGTGAGAGAAAATTAAGCCAACTTGCACTCCAGTATGTAACCTCCACATTTTATTTTGTGCATACAGATTAACTAATAGCCTTACTATAATAATAATAATAATAGCCCTGTTCTGATTTTAAACTTCAGTAGCTCTGTTTATTAGTAGGAGTTATTACTGGCTTTCACTGGCATGAGATCACAATTAGGCTTCCTATCTTAATTTCTCTCTATTCTTTGGGCAGAAGATACATTGTAGCACATAACTGTGGACATCACAAGCTAAATGAATTCTCTAGGGAAGACTATTTTGTTTCAGTAAATCAAGCTCATAGCCGAATCTGTAAAAGCAATAGAAGCTGCAGTTACGCATCAAGGTCCAGCATCAACCACAGTTATGTATGGAATATTCCAGGACTAGACTCAGGTTAGAATGATTGCTGTTTCTCCAGTTGATGGTAGTGACCTGCTTTGAAACCTCAAATTACAGTGATCAGTTTCTAAGAAGGCTCTGAATGGAATTACTGCCTCATGGGGCTTCTTGCTGAGGGGCTCACAAGAGGGTAGTGTTTTGTATTAAATTAGATAAGAAATAATAAAACCAATAAATAATAATAATTGTATTTTTTCAGAGTCACTTTTCTGTGAAGAAGGGAGCTGCGGCCTTGGGTATTGGTACAGATAGTGTGATTTTGATTAGATGTGATGAAAGGTAAGTAAAGATGTCAAATACAGCTCTTTTTGTGATGCATAATAGAGGATCACTAGGTGCTCAGCTCAGAGAGAGCATGTAGGATGTGGTCAGCAGTTGGTGTAATTTGTCATAGCACTGTCATCTTCAGCAGCTTTACACTAATTTATCCCACTTGAGGAACTGGCTCTGTTAGTAGCTTCTTTTTGGGTCCATTTTTGGAGTTCATAAAAATCCTAAAAGTTCCCTTCCTCAGAGGTTTTTTTCTTTCATTCTGAAGTGAAACAGGATATCAAATTAACATCGTTCTTTACATTTTGTGCTAAGAAACTAGGAGGAAGCTTGTTTTGGGCAAATCAGACTCTCATGTTTTGATCCATTAAAATGAGCTGAAGTGGGCCTTTTATAGGAATAAAATAATTAGGAGCATTTGCTAATGTAATTCTATTACTTCATGCCCCCACCATCTCTCTCAGCTGGATTACATTTCCCTCAGTGCCCTTGATAGGGCCATGTTTGTGACAGGATGTGAAGAGAAGGATCTTGGCAGCATTGTGGGAAGCATAGACTAAGGAGGATGATGGTCCCTGGAAACCAACAGCACAGGAGGCAACTGATCTGCAGGTCACATAGGCTCTCAAAAAGGGTGGTAAATAACTTCTTGCTTAACTCACCCAACTAAAAGGTTCAAATTCTATGTGAAAACCCATTTTGAGAAAACAAAAGTATATTAACAAAATCAACGTGTTCTGGTAAAAATTATCAATGTTAGGGAAAACACCTCCTATGGGACAAAAATTAATAGAACAATTCTTATTGATTCTACTGAGAGTCTTTTCAATAGAAAATCCTATTTGAGTCCCTCATTGTTACAAGGTATTGAATTAATTATATCTCTAACAGAAATGGAAGGTTTTGCTGCTATCAAAATACTCTGCTCCCACATTAAAAAACAAGTATCAAGCAAACAATTTACAGTGCTAGTCACAGTGTCTGCATATTGACTTATGATCCTATTATCTCTTTATTAACAAAAGACTGAACACACCTTGAAGAGGATTTAATGACGTCAAAACAACCAATACACATCAAAATAAATCCCCAGTTGTTTCTATTCACTAAAGATGCATGTGGATCAATGAAGTCGTGTCTTCCTTTTCTTCTTGTGGAAATTCAGAATGATGATTTTCTGTGAAGACCGCAGTGGTTAGCATGCCCATGCTGAAGTAAACAGCAGGATTCCTGTGTGTCTCAGCAGACACCACAGGGACACAGCAGATTGTTTGCACAGGATGTGAACTGGTGTGGCTGAGAAGCCCCTCTGTGAATATGTGGGCCTGTGGGAGGGTGAAGGAGCACCTTGATATCTTTTTTGATATTTTCAGCATGACCAAGCATACTTCCTAGTGGCTCTTTCCCATTCTGACCCACACCTGCCAAGTTTGCCCGGTTCAGCTCATAAACCTTGACATTGCTTGGGTATTGCACTCTCCTGGCCATGAATTCCTGCTTCTACTTGATGTGACCAGGTGCTAGATAATCACTTTATTTGGTAAAAAAATGTGGGCAGTGAAAGCATCCGCCCAGTGCTGCGTATGCTTCTATGCACAAGCTCAGTAAATCAGAAACTATTAAAGACCAACATCTAAATTACGTTTTGAGGAGGAACTTATTGCCCTCCTTTGACATAGTTTTATTTTCTTTATTCCTCTAATGGTCCCAGGAACATTTTTTGAGGATAAGGCTACTACTGCTTTTCTCTGAACATGTACAGGTGTCTGGGGGGATCTCACAAGGAGCTGAATACTCTTAGACCTTCCTCGCACTTCTGCAAGAAAAATCCGGACTAATTTTTAGATTTGTAGAGCTTTTTATTTTTAGTTATTCTTTGGGGATTTTAATGTTTTGAATATGCAGGAGAGATTTTCCAAAAAACTCATCAGTACAAACCCATTTCTACTGAAATAAATACCGTCTTATTGTAAGCTATATCAGGATGAAAACTTACAAAACCAGCAGCATCTAATTACACTAAGTTAACAATTTTTGAAGAAGAAGATGCATCCAAGTGTCATGAAAACAGTTCAAGGGTTTTTATGCAAAATGAAACTAAAACTAAGGAGTTTATTAGTTTACATGTAACTTCATTTTGAGCTTTAATAAAGGTTGTTCTTTTTTTATAGCAGCAAGAAATGAGGGTCTAGTAAAAGAAAAAATCTGAAAAGGTCTTTAAAAATTTATATCAATCTAAATGTACAACATTCAAAGCCAATGAAGACTTTATTTCTGTAACATCAGAATCTGTCATGTTTGTATTGCTGGTATTCATACTGCCTCTTCTTTTATAGACTTACTTGTGTCTAAAGCAAAGAAAACCTTAGCTTCAATATTCAGTATCAGCACTGTTTTATCTTGCACCTAGTTAATTTACAGGATTTCCTAAATTAGCCTTCAAGCCTTAGACGACGGAGTCTGAATCTGAAGTAGATGGTTCATACTAGAGGTGTTGCAAACCCAGTCATTGCAGAGAGCCTGACAGTGCATTTAGCGAGTCTAGACTGGCAGCTTCTCACACCCTGCTTCAAGCAAACACAAACATGTAATACACTAAACAGTGGAAAAGTCACCCTGAAACAAGTTCATCCCTGGGAAGGGAGCACAGACACAACTGCAGACAGCACAGCTGAGTTGCACTGCTGAATGCCGTGCAGTTTGGCTGGCATTTTCTGTGCCTGCTGAGAGAAGACCATGGGATTTGGCACCCAGTGAACTTCTTGGAACACTGGGCTGAGCCTCTCTATGGGAGCCTGAAGCTTATTCCAGGGACTGTAACTTCAGAGAGGACCAAGAGGCTCCAAGGAGCAGCATCAGTCTTTAATGGGGTGGCCATGAGATACTTTCTCTCAGTTACCATCACCATATTGATGCAAATATATCAACTAATTAGGGTGAAAACTCAGACTAATAGACAGTCTTTCTGTGCTCTTCAATGCTGCATAACTCTTGGGCAAAAAAGTCACTTTGCTCCTTCTTTGGGTTTCCTATCAAATGAAGAAGTAACAGCAAAAGTTGATTTCAAGATCAAGTTACTGATATAACTCTCTCTTGCTCCAGAGGGAAAATGATCCCATCAGACCTTGAAAGAAGAATTGTTGAAGCCAAACAAAAAGTAAGTTTACCAGCTTTTCTGCTTCCGAAGAAGAAAAAAAACCAAAATATGGTAAAGCCCGTTGTTTGCTTTCCTTGGTAAAACAACACAAGCTTGCCCATTAAGTTTTGATTTTTTTCTCAGAAATGTAGTCTGCCAATTAATGAGGCAAGAGTTGCTGAGAAAATAGGTTTAGAGCTACTTTGTAATATCCATGAGCTGTTTGGCTTTCTGTTTATATGTTGTTCTGCATAACATCCTCCTCTTTTATATTATCAGCCTATGATGCAGTTTCTCAGCTGAATATTGTCAAAACCAGAGTAATCATTTTGGGGAATTTGTTTTATTCTAATGCATTGAAAATACTTCTCATAGACTCAGCAAATCAATGGAAGGTAAACTAAAATCCACACATCTCTAAAAATGCATACACTTTTGTATGTGTTCACTAACAGAAGCTAGAATTAAAACGTTAAACTATGCAATGAACTCAGTCCTGTGCTTTTGACATTTATATTCACTGAACACACAGCAGTCAAAGCTGATTGATAACACAAATCTTCATTAAAAGTACACTTTTTCCAGGAAGAGTAATACAGTAGATAAAAAAAATAAGGCAAAATGACAGTAGAGTGCCAGTCAAACCTACTGACTGTTGCAGAAGGAAGTTTGGGCATTTTTGGTGGTTTGAACCCCAGTTCTGCAAAAAAAAGTAGCCACTAGAGCTCTAAGTACTCCTTACGAAATCAATGGAACTACAGATGAAATTAAAATGAAACACTGGTATAGATTTTAGCAGACCCCAGACGTCATAGGGCAGAAGTGATGGCTGGTGAGTGCTCTGCTGTGAGGCACAGCATTTAGCAGAGGGAATCCAAGAGGTGGTCCCTGGCCTCTGTGGAGGCTGCTGTTTTTACCTTTGAAGAACTGTCTCCCTGATCTGCGTGAGGGACCGGGCTGGAGGCGAGCCCCACACCTCCCCTGCCCCAGGAGACACCCTCAGACACGATGTTCCCACTGACAAAACTGGGGCACCACATGTCCAGACAGACACTCGCTGGGATAATTGCAATGCAGCCAGGGCACGGTCCACCAGAAGTGCTTCTCTCACGGTGGTGCCCGGTTGAGGTTTGTTTATGTGACATCCTGCAGTGCAGACTTTTCTGTTTCAGGCAGGTGGTGTGAAGCAGAATTGTTTTGTTGAGCCCTTACCTGTCTCATGCATCCTAATAAATGGAGGATGCTGGTTTGGAAGTTTGCTGCCACCTTAAGGTAAAAACTATAATGTCTCTGGCGTCTAAACTTGGGAGAAAAGCAGCGTAGCATAGCAGGGATGTCCTCTGGGAGACACTTGTGGGGTCACTGTGGGGGCAGCACAAGGGGAGCTGGGGCTGCTGTGGGATGCGGGGACTGCAGCAGTCTGACCAGGTAAACGTCTCTCTGCTTTCTTGCAGGGATTTGTTCCTTTTCTGGTGAGTGCCACAGCTGGGACAACAGTGTATGGGGCATTTGATCCTCTCATAGCTATTGCAGACATCTGCAAGAAGTACAAGATCTGGATGCACGTGGATGTAAGTACCATCATACATGGAGGGCTAGATTACAAGGTGTATTAGCATTTATTTACTCCTTGTGGACAGTGTCATCTTGTACAAACCCCATTTTATTTCGTTCCTGTAATTAAGTCTAACATCCAAGCACTGACTTGCCACTCCTGTGAAAGGCTCAGGTTAGAGGGATATTTTAGGAGCTGTGACTGTAGTTGTACTTGTAGCAACTGGGACACTTAATATGACCTAGTTTGAGTGCTTTTGGCTTTCAGCTTTATCTTTAAATGCCATTAGTAAAGAAATACATAAGAAGCATACTGAGCACTGGCTCAGCTTCTGCAGCGGCTGCAAAATAAATACATAAGGAAAAGGCTACATTTGTCTGGAATAAAGTACTGCAAATTGCTGATCAGATTAATGCAAGTGCTAGGGAAATTTATCAGATTGGCTACTTAGCTTTATCCAGGCTCTTGCCAAGAAATCTTCCTGAAGCATCTTTCAGCCCTAGAATATCTTCTATGTCATTTTTGCAAATCCTTTCTCCAAAAAGGCTTGGTAATTGACTTCCCATAGGTTTGGGAGTCTTGATTTTGTATTACTGTGTCAGCCAAAATCATTCCAGTTCAAAGGAAGAATTTGTATTTACCTTAAATACTTCTCAGTCACATGAAATGCCTGCTTGTTTCAGATCTTTGTGAGGAAAGCAAATAGAGGGCAAGCAGTAGTGGGTCCAAAATATGATGAAAATCCCCCAGAGCAGCTGAGATCCCAGCCTGATTTGTTATTATAACTCAGTCACTACGAGAGAAAAGGCAGCTGACCCAGGGGCAGCTCTGTAAGTCATTAATTACAGCGTGGGGCAGCCCGATGTGCCAGTGTCAGAGGAGGGGCGAGTGAGGCCTTTGCAGATGATAAGGGTGGGTGCCTGGATTAGGGGCTATTAACTGCTGTTTCCAAGCTACTGGAAGAAAATTGTTAGCACAGCTCATGCCTCAGGCCCCATCTGCCTGGTCATTTTGGAATGTGCCACATCAGCAAGATAAAAAGGGTCCCAAACTGGTGGGAATGCACAGATGTCATCACGGAGGAAAGCAGAGCTCTCATTAAGATGATGTGTCTTGCCTTGCAGGGAGCATGGGGTGGTGGGCTCCTGATGTCGAGGAAACACAAATGGAAGTTAAATGGCATCGAAAGGTATGATTTGTTAGTATCAATAAAAGACATTTATTAAATGCATTTTAACATACTTGTGATTACCACAGCCATGCCTGTAAAAATGAAGGATCAATGTTATCTCCAGGATGTAGTAGGGAGAAATCATATAAACTGTCCTTCCAGCTGAAGCAGCATTGCTGAATGCCTTTGTGCTACAGCAGTGTTTTGGAGTATAAACAGCAGACATTCCATGCTTGTTTCTCTGTTCTTCCACCATAAATTCACAGCTCCAGAGTACCTTCTGCAGCGTTCTCTGATTCAGCATCCAACATGAATTAGCAATTTCATTTCTCTAAGAAGTGAATCTTGTAGATCTTGTACACTGAAGTTTTAAGTATAAAATATGGGTGCACCTGCAGTTAGGACAGATGTCCTGTTCTGTCACTTCTGGAGAGAACAGCCCTCTCCAGACTGTGTTATTGATGTCTCCTCAGTAAATCTGTGCCTGGATATGTACACAGTTGTAGTCATGAACTCATAAACATTGCAGATAATGCAGATGAACATAAGTGATGCTAGTCTAGGCTGGAAGGACTGAACTTAGACTTAAGAATAGCTGCTTACTCAGAAATATTTAGGTAAGCTGTGGAAATCCTTTCCGTAGGATGTTAAGATTTATCTGCATTCAAGAAAAGAGAAAAACCATTCAGGATTTCTGTGAGCCACAAATGAGTGGAAGCTCAGAGAGTATTTAGAGGAAGTTCATAGATGCTTGTCCTGTTTTGTATTCTTCCCAGTCACCTATTTAGTCCACTTTCTGGAGGCAGTATACTGGGCTAGATGGAGTCACTCGCATTTCTGTATTTCCTGAAGCTCATGATGTTTAAGAGTAAATCATTACTTCCTTCCTCCTTCTTTATCACTGAATCAAATTGCTGTTCCTTGCCAATTAAAATTACAAACAACTTCCTCATCCTGATCCTGGAGATTAGGAAGATACCTTGATGTTTCAGTTCTTTTCTCATACATCTCTTGTGCAAAATTTGGAAAGCAGCCAACAATTCTATGAATTTGATTTAGTTAAGACTGCCTACAGCACTCCAGACTTACATTTTGTGCATTAAAAGGACATATATCCAAATATCCAGCAAGTTAGAAAAATCTACCTCGTTGCCTGTGAGGGCAGAGTATGAAACAAAGGGTTTGCTTCCCAAATTGTGGTGGAATGAGAAGTTCAGGTTAAATCTACTTTGGAGCATTTTCCGCATAATGTGCTTTAGATCCAGAACTCCACTGGATTTTATTAAGTGCTTTGATAAGCACCATCTCAGTATGTTTGGTAGTGAATTAAGGAAATTTGCTATTTTGGATACTGTTCCTCTGCTTGCTGGACACAGCAGCTCATTTCAGTTTGTGCACATCTCAAGTGTGGGAATCTTTAGAGCAGACCTTTTACGGACCTTTCTCTTTCAAGGTAGCTAGTGGAGTCATCACAGGTCTGAGGAGAAGAGAACTGAACTGGTACTCATGTTTGATAGGAGAGGGAACATTTTCTGCGGCACACTGTGCTCTGGGTACTCACATCCTTCTGGTAATAGTCAGTCCAGTGAAAACACTCCTGTCACAGGTAGAACGAGTTGCAGAACTGTCCTTACCACGCTCTCCAGTCTCCCCAGGGCAGATTTCAAGGTGCTCAAAGGCGCCATGCAGGAAGCATGAGCCCCAGTGTGTGGAGCAGATAGGTCTGGCCACCACCAGGAGTTCCAGCCTGGTGTCCTCCGTCCAGAGGCTCAGGCAGGGGGTGACAGCTACATGAGAGAAGCATGTGTGCAGTAAGTGCTCTCCTAGAGGGTTTGGCCATCCTTCCTGGGGCTGTGGCTGGTCAGTGACTGTATCGGTCTGTATTTAATGATGGCTCAGGACCAAATTCTGCCAGTCGTGAATCTCTTCTGTCGTCCATTTGAAATCTCTAAAGGAAAAATATTCCTTTTTCTCTATCTTTGACCAACAGCCAAAAAATCACATAGGTTCTTGGTGCTCAGTTATTTGGGCAAACATGAGATGCTTTTGGAAAACATCTGTGGATCCCTGTAGATTTTGTTACTTCACTGTTTGCCTTGTTCAGCAATTTCTTCAAACACATACTGATGACAGAAGCCCAAAATAACTGATAACAAATGAAAAATGGTGGATTTTTATTTTACATAATTCATTCTTTTTCTGTGTGCAATTGGTATGTAATTAGGTAAATAAGTGACCATAAGGTAAATTAAATGTTTTAGACAGATAATTCACATCTGGCTGTTGTCAGTAAGTAATCCTTTTACTTGAGAAAATGCATACCACTGTTGTTACTTAGAGGTCTCTTAAAGAATTTGTCTGATTTTGCATAGACACAAATAAAATTTAAAAGTATCATATCAAGGGAAATTCATAGACCTGACTGGATGTTCAGAATCATTAGCTTTGGTGTTGTAATCAGATGACTGACTGAGCTGATTAAAAGCTGCCAAATACTCAAAAAGCCAAGCCAAGTGGCCAGATGTTGCCTGTGGATGACTGTTCCCTGCAGATTTTGCATCAGGCACTTGCACAGTCCCATTTAAATAGGAAAGAAGAACGCACAGAAGTGCTGCCTGATGTCCATGTGAAGTTCGAAGTTGATTGCTTTGAAGGAGTGGAAATTTGGGAGGAGGTGCATAAACCTGTAGCACTGTCTCCAAGTCCTACAAAGGAAAGCGCTGCTAGATTCTAACATGCTCACCTCTGTTCACATCAGTGTTATCTCCAAGTGTGTCCTGGGTCCTTTAAGTATTCACATGCCTCAACTGACTGATTTATGCCAATTTATACCATCAAAATAGAAATCACATGCACTATGCGTCCTTGAGAGCTTGCCAAATAGGATGCAAATATATACATTTATCAGCTAATTCATCATATGTAATACTAGTAATTACAAAATAGCCAGTCAAGCATAACACAAAATTAAAATAATAAGTGACTGGACAATCTTCCATTCAGCCCTCACCAGAGTCCCAAATGCCTCTTCTCTAGACCATATTGTGTCAGCTGTCCGTTTGTTCCCAAAACCCAGGCTGACAGCAGTTTTTCCTGTGTATGTGTCCTGAAGGGAGGCAGGATCAGACTCTTTTCTGGCAAAATGGGTTGGTTCCATGCTTATTACTGTAGTTGTGTGAATTGCTATAGCTAAGCAAAAATTAAGGAGCTATGAAAATTTGCCATCATCAGAGCAACAAGAAAAATTACTTTCCAAGTTACTCAGAGACTTAGTGGTACCCAGAAGTATTTCAAGGAATTTTTAAAAATGCCTGTGTGAGCTAATTACTAAAATCTTGCTGAAACTGGAATCAGAGGGAGGGAGATCTGCTAGGTTGCCAGCTTCCTATCTGCATCTTTAATTGACTGCGCAATTTTAGAAAATTCATCAGTCAAGTGGGTGTTTTTAGGAAGTTTGCCCTATGTTTATAAAGTATAGATGACTCCCCAGAAAGTTTAATACTGATTAAATTTAGTGGATACAGCAATTATCCTGTGGTAAATTGCCAGGATTGTCATCCAAAAGCCAACTGGAGTGGATTAGGTCCCTTGTGAAGGCATTGCTTTCCTAATATCAGCCATGATTATTTTCAGCTTTGCTTGCTCAGAAAAAGAAAAAAGTGAGTATTGCTACGTGTTCGGTATTATTCTAATTATTTTTAAATGCCTCTGGGGTTTCATCACATAGTACAATGTCTGAGTTTCATGTGGTTTTCTGTCTCAGGGCTAACTCAGTGACCTGGAACCCTCACAAGATGATGGGCGTCCCACTGCAGTGTTCAGCTCTGCTAGTAAGAGAAGAGGTATGTCACAATATACGTGCTTCTCTGCTCCTTTCTGGCATTTCACTTCTGAAAGTCCTGGATATTTTCTTCATAACTGAGCCATAGCTAATATTTGCTAATGTGATGAGGATTGTAACTGAGAAAAGACCTCTATTTACATGCTTGGGCCGTGACTGCGAAAGGAATTAAAGCAGATATCTAGCAGAAGTGAGCCAATCAATGGCAACGTCTGTACAGACTGTCCATTCCAAATGTCCATGGTTAAGCTGTGGCTGCATAACTGTGTAACCCCACTAGTTGCTATGTAGCATAAGATGTAACTGCAGGCAAACTCTGATCCTCTTGGAGTGAATGGCATGGTTTACATGCAACGCAACATTTGGTCCAGAATCGAGGCATTATTACACCTTCTAGACTTTTATGATATTCCTACCCAGCTTTGATCTATATATCCACTTGGGGGCACATGGAAGTAAAAATGGAACACTAAGTGCACTCCGAATGAAAAGTAGATGTTTCATTTAGTGCTAGAATTTGAATTACCCTTCAAGCCTGTAATTTTCGTATAACCATCAGTTACTGGGACAGCTGCTGTATAGCCACCACTTAATAGACCAGCCATCAAAAAGCTGGTTGCTGTTTTGCTAACAGCTGTACAACAGATTGTATACAAAGGGACTGCACTTAGGAAGAGAGAAACTGGCTTTTATTTGCCCTCTGGGTCAGTACCCCAAGACAAATCCTGCCTGGCTGAAGTCAGTACCATCCTTGACTTCTAGTGAGAACAGATGGCTCAGATTAGGAGAAAGTAATTTTTTCCCCCCCTCTCATTTTGCTATCTCAGTTTTGAGTTACACATAAAGATTAGACTTGATGATAAACAGCCATGTTATGATTCTTCTTGGACTGGAAATTGCCATTTTAGGCAACAGCCCTAAGGTATACCATAAACTTGGTTGAGATCTTAACTAGAGCCAGAACGTGGCACTCTGCATTTTACTTAAAAAGCTAAAAAAGGAAACCTCATGCTTTCATGAGCCAGGTTTCCTCACCTTGTTGGCTTCTGTCCCTCCAACAAAGCTGCCTCTTAGAATGGTATGTTGCAGCCCAGAAATAGCTCTAGTTGGCTTTTTAAAGGCCATATGCTCTTCTCTCTGTTCAAAGCTTTCTATACCGCTTAAGCATCCAATCTGCAGCTGAGGGCTTTGCAGAAAAGAACTGTTCCTACAAAGAAAGAAAACAATAAAAATCAGAATTTTAGAGACCAAAGCAGTTGAAAAGTGCTGTGATATTATTTAGATTAGTCACCAATTGTCTTGGTGTGACTCGGAAAAGATGCCTTCAAAGGAAAGGAGGAAAAGAAACCAGAACAAAGAATAAAAGGCAAGATCCAAAAATGAAGTTAGGCATAAGAATGCTAGGAAGCACAATGTCCATCTGGTTTTAAAAAATTATTTGGATCTGGGAGTAGATTACACATTGCTGCATCAGGTACTAAGGCATCTCGGACACTGAAAGGGATTAGTCCATTGAGCAACTAAGTCTAGTTTTGTCCTTTTTTTTGGTCTTCCTTTTGCCCTTGGACACATATTCGACTGAATTTGGGTGTTTGCAATTTTTCACCCAAAGCAACTCTCAAAGCAGTAGTCACATTTGTGCCGACATCACTGTGCTTGTGTCTTTGTGTCCATAAGGGGTTGATGCAGAGTTGCAATCAAATGCATGCTTCCTACCTCTTTCAACAAGACAAGCACTACGACCTGTCCTACGACACGGGAGACAAGGCTTTGCAGTGTGGACGGCACGTTGATGTCTTCAAGCTATGGCTGATGTGGAGGGCAAAGGTAGGACTGCCTGCTACACCTTTGTTTATATTACAATAATGCACACCAGATACACTTGGAGGGGGAGGGGGTGTGGGTGTTTCTGCAGTCATAATTTTAGAAAATATCTGACCTGAATTTCGCATGTATAACATGAAAGAAATAACATTTTTATTTTCTGGGGGTTTTATACTTTTAACAATGGAGCTTCAAAGCAGCACACATGATTTTGAAACTTGAACTGTATGGCTAACATTTGTCTTGTATAGCTGCAGGAGTCTAATGGGATAAATCATATACCTAGGAATGTTGTTAAAAAGATTTCTGGAAATAGAAAGATATTTTAATTTATATTCAGAAATTAAACGTGGCTAATCAAGACTGGAATACCTAGTTTCATTGCATGCCGTAGATATGAAGTAATCTTTTGAAGAAGTAGAGGAAAACTCATCAAAAACTCTTCACTGGGAAATCTGTAAACATCGGCTCTAATGATTACTTTATCTATATTGCTAAATAAGTTCTTGCGTGTATTTATCCAGTCTATTATGTCAGGTTGCCTAAGGTTGGTTCAGAGGAGATGACATCACTGTTTTCATTTCCAGAAAGCCTTAAAGATTCTCCTGCGCTTCATTAAACCTCTGAGGAGGTGTGGGAGTCTGTAAAGGAGGATGCAATAGCTGTTGTGCTAACTGGGCTCTGCAGAGTGGCAGGCGATTTTGGCCACATGTCTCTTTTACTCCAAGCCTTTCCCCGGCAGCTACCTCTACTCTCTTTTGAAATCTCTATACACAGAGGGATAATGACATGGGCTTTCAAGTCAGTTCTGCACTGCCAGAACAGATTTAGCAGGGACATGCATCCATTACTCAGAGACATTTCTCCTCAAGCCTGTTTTTTTAATATGCCTTGTACTGCTTTTTCTCTTCTCACACTCTGCTTGTAATATTAACATTACAAAATAGGATGTGTTTTTCTTAAAGAGTTTATCTATTCCAGCTGTTTATTCCCCTTCCTCCCTCTTAAAGCTGAATCTTTTGTTTGAGGCATCACAGTTGGTGATTGCAGGAACAATTATGATGTCACAGAGAGGATTATGACTTCTCCCAGAAAAGAAAAAGCAAGCTTTTCTGCAGCTCTTAAAAACACAGCTTCTGAGTTTATATGGTATCTGTTAGAAAAGAAGAGAGAAGAACACTACAGAGGCAGGGTGGTATCTAAACAAAGTGTGCATTTTCACAGGCATCAGACTGGGCTCTAAAAGTATATCTACCCATTCTGTGCTTAGCTAAAAAAGAAAAAAATATCCTTGGAAAGTCCCCAGCATATCATTCCTAGAAGATTAAAATTCCCTGCTCTGAAAACAGAGGGCAACTCCCCATGTCTGGAACTCAACACCTCCTGAAGACCCCGCTCTGTGTCAGTCCAAGCTATCCAAAGCCATCCTCAGCCTCTGCAAAATTTGCCAAAGGCACCCTTTGTCAGAGGTGTCATTCAGGTTCTCAGCAAAATATTCCTGAGAACCCAGCAAGTACTTGATGCTTATTTTGCAGAGTTGGCTATAGGGGTGTCAGTGGCAAGAGCTAGAGACAAATGAGCTCTGCTTATCAAAGTGCCCTTCATCACACAGAATCAGATCCTTAACTGATCTCACAGAGGCTTCTGAGAGGTGACTTGTGCTGATGTGTTGACAAGTATTGCATGGTCCTTTTGCTGTTTTAATTCACAGAACAGATATTTACATAATTTCTTTTCTTCATCTCTGTAAAGGGAACCACAGGATTTGAAGCACAAATTGATAAGTGCTTGGAACTTGCTGAATACCTGTACAATAAAATAAAGAACAGAGAAGGGTATGAAATGGTGTTTGATGGAAAGGTATGTAGTGCAACTTCTTTTTCTCAGTTGGTCAACAGTGTTTGCTTCATTACCTATAGGGATGCTACCAACGGGTCAAATCAAACAGCATGAGACAGAAAGCAGGGTCCCTTGTAACAAAACCTGTTCTTGTGCCAGTTCCTCTCTTCCTCATGGAATGCAGGGACAAGGGAGATGAGGCAGCTGTGCATAAGTGTTCATTTTGCTTAGTTTAACCCTGCTGAAACAAAACACTGGTATCTCAGCCTAACACAACACACACAGGCACAATTAGAACCAGCTCTTACGTAACAAGTTGCAGTTTACTCATAGCAGGGTCTGTGAGGAGTGGGGGGTACAGTGCCCACACAGCTCTGAAGGTACAGCTGTGCAGAGCAGTTTTATCTGCATTCTTAGGTGGGCAATCTCAGGGGAACTGGGGTGACCTGGATGGACCATCTGCACTGAGTCTGTCCTGTAATGGGGTGCAGTCAGCGGGGCAGGGGCAGGTGTTGCTTGGGAGCCCAGCTGGCTCATGGGACAGAGGTAGCACCACTGTCTGGGGTGCAGATATTGCTGGGCATGTTATGTGGAGGGAGTCCAGCTGAGATGGAAGCCCTGGATGCCAGGAGCTCACCTGGAGCACAGTGCCCAGGGCAAGGCAGTGCAGCCTGGGTTGGGTGGCTGTACCTCTGCTGTGCCCATTGCTTTGTGGGCAGCCTCTCCAGCTGTGATGGCTGGGGACAGGCCTGGTAGAAACCTCTGTTACAAAGTTAGGTGGTGTTTTGTATGTAAAAGAGAACAAGGATGTTGAACCACTGTGTTTCTTCAGAGATGACAGGCTCATAGCCACATACCACTTGGAATTTATTTCCCCCACCTCCCACATCGTCACTGAATTTGGTCCATTGGGTCTGATGATGAGTAAAGGAACTGGCAGCAGGAGGAGTTGCTGTCATACACTTTTAGCATCCAGCAAAGAGGAACATAGCAAGGCAGGCAACTGTTGGGAGATTGGAAAAATGCATAAAATTTCAACTAGTTCTTACTTCATGTCTTTCTGCTTAGTGCTCCCATAGATGTCAAATGAGCTTAGATGGTGTGGTGCATGCATATTAATACACCAGCTAGCTGAATCAAATTGAGAAGTAATAAATTTCATTAAATGTAAGAAAATCTTAGACTGTCTATGCACCACCTGTGGCTCCTGTTTACAGAATCAGATTCTATATTGTTCTGTCTTGTAATAAAAGCAAATGACACGGTCCTCACCTCTAAATTATCTGTAATAGACTCTTGCCTTAGCCACACAATCCTTTCAGCCCCTGGAGGGGACAGGAGCTGCAAAATCTAGATGTCTTTCAGAAAGGCATAAATATATATTTGCCCAGCTGGATGATGTGTTTCTGCATCTGACACCCTGGGAATAAATTGCTTAAAATTATCTTTTCCGCATTAATAATGATGATGACTCTCAGTGGACCACAGTAATGAAAACCATTGACTGCTGTCACAAGATGATGTATGAGAGGGAGAGAAGGCAAGAACTTAATTGCAGTTGAGATATTATGAGCATTTCTTACAATGCAAACTGTTATTATTCTGTGCTTAGCCTCAGCACACAAATGTCTGCTTCTGGTACATACCTCCCAGCCTGCGTGGAATGGAGGACAGCGAAGAGAGAACGAGCCGCCTGATGAAGGTGAGCAGTGTCCTCCGGGGTGTCCTGCAGTGAGCAGTGAAATCCTTGCAGGCAGGCAATCCCCAAAATGATCTCCCAGGGCACAGGGCAAGGTGAGGTTCTGGCAAATGGCACCTCCATGGTTGCCTTACTGCTGGTCAGTCTGGTGCCACCTTGCTCTGGGTACCAGGTGTGGCATTCCCTGGGTTTGCCTGAGCTCCAGAGCATGTATTTGCTCTGTGTTTACGTACTGAAGCTACTGTGAGCTGCACTCACTAAGCCCAGTAAGGGCAGCAAAAGCTCAACAGCATTGCAGCATTCTGGCAGATGAAAACAATTGTAGCCATGTTTTGAACAGTACAAAAAACAGCAACTGTGTCACTGTCAGCAATATTGAGGAAGCAGCAGAGGGAAATTTCCCCAGTCATTTTAAGTGCAGGACAAAGAAACAGGATCAGCTGAATGCCTTTTCAATGCAACATTTATTCCTTATAAAATAAGGGGTTAATCTTTTTATTAATATTCGATGTAATTTCATTTCAGCTGCTTGTAGCTCTCCATCTTCTATAAAAAATATAAAGTATACTCTGTTTTAATAATAATGATGATGATAATAACAAAAATAATTATAATAATGACAATAATAATAGTCATCATCATCATCCCCTGCTTTTTGTTACTCTGCAGGTGGCACCAGTGATAAAAGCCAGGATGATGGAGTATGGCACAACCATGGTGAGCTATCAGCCTCTGGGAGACAAAGTGAACTTCTTCCGGATGGTCATCTCAAACCCTGCAGCCACTCACCAGGACATTGATTTCCTGATTGATGAAATAGAACGCCTGGGACAAGATTTATAATAACTGGGTGTGAAAGTCTGTTCCTGGACCTCTAAGTAGACAATTAAGTTGTCACAAACTGTGCGAATGTATTTGTAGTTTGTTCCAAAGTAAATCTATTTCTATATTGTGGCGTTGGAGTAGAGTACAGTTTAAAATCAAGAAACATGGCTCCTTTAAAGTCCTTTCCTGAGTTTTAGAATGCCTCCTTAATAATTAGCTGCACAAAAAGCTTCATTGAAACAAATGAGAACGACCAGATGATACTTAAAATTTTACCCCAAATTTTAACACAGTAATTACTTTAAATTAAAAGCAATCAGACTGAATGATGCCAAAGTTGCCCAAAATTATGACAAAATCAAATTGGGGGAAGTGGGAGGAGATTGTGAGATGCAGAATATACATGCTATGTGTTTAAAAGTGAAAGGATTTTGCCTTTTTCGTAGTATTAGAACAGAATTTCTAATTTACCTATAGCAACATTTCAAATGTATTTAAATAAGTATAGTTTTACAAAAGGAAATATATATATATTAAAAATCCTATTTTGTAAACTATATATTTTTATTTTATATGGGTTATAAAACTGCAAGGACAGAAGCTGAAAATTAACTGAGATTCTTTTTCTTTTGATGGAGGTGCCTCGAATATTTATTACTGCTTATTTTAAAAGACAAGCCCACATAATACATACTTCCTCCATGTCATACGGATTGTACATCTCCAGGGTTGGTTACTGAAAAACCTCAAGAGGACTGCAGCTCTTACAACCACTTAATAAGATCAATTACAGTACAACAATAGGATGCTATTATTCCTAACTATGTTTCCCACGTGGCCTAAGCAGACGCACAATCAATATGCAGTGCTAACCAAGACTGAAATAAGGTTGTATTTGGATGGTTCCTGTGTTCTGTGTTTAAAAAGCCTATTAAAAAAAAATGTCACATGTCTGAATAAATTCTTATCTCAAAACTATTTCTGCTGTGAGCAGCCCAAAACTGCATTGAAAACCTCACAGCTACATTAAGAAGGTAAAGACTTCTTACAGATGTACAGGTCTGCAAGGCCTAAATTAAATGTGACTGCAATCTGAGTGACAGGGATGGGGTCTAAGTAACAAAATGTTTTGTCAAAGGATTCTCACAGTGCTGGATTCCATCCTTGTCTACAATGAAGTTGAGATATGGCTCCATCTGCCAAAGAACAGCCCGTACAGAGCCTCACAACCTTTTTAGAAACCATGGGCACAGCTCTTGCAGAGATTATTTGCTGCGTCATTTCTTAGCTTTAGAGGTGTCTCTGGCATGGAAATTGAAATTTATCCTTTCTCCCCCCAACATCCGGAAGTGTTGGTAAGAGTTCTGCAGCTTAGACCTGTCTACTTATAACCCTACTAAAGTTTTGGTTTTAACTTTGCCTAAACAGCCAACTTGTGTTTGTAAAGCAATATTGTTTTGCTGTCTCTAAAATACTTGAAGACAAAAAAAGAAGTGCAATGTGGTTTTAATTTCATCTAAAATAGATAAATGGAGTAATGATTCAATGTAATATGAGGACGTGAAGTAAGAGGAAATAAATAGTGTCTGTAATTGTGTTGCCTTTATTATATTGATAGTACTGTTTTGTCACCTCAGATTGAGGCTGTGCACTTTAGATTTAAACTGTACAATGTTGCAAATCAACATGTGTTGCTGTATAAGCTTGTACAATATATTATTGATATGTCATTATTTGTGTGGTAGTAGTATTGACTCGATATTGTAAGAACTGCATTCACGCCTGTCCCTCTACTGTATCTTTGCTTGGTGTTAACTTCTCCTCGTCAGCTTCTGGGCAGGCCTCTCACCTCAATTCAGTGGACTTCCATTGGTACCTGCATAGTGTTGCAAGTCAAGCTGTAGAGGAGATGCCAATTCTGTCAGGAAGGCCTCAATGTGACCTCTGCTAAACGTGTCAAAATCAGCAGATTAATCACTGAAATACTGAGTAGAGCAGCAAATTATATTCTTTTTTCTTGCTGGGAAAAAGGCAAGCAAAGAACTTATAAAGTAAAAATGGGACAGGGACAATGATGAAGGTGATCAGTAGCCTGGTTACATCTTGCATGTGCAATTACATTTTAAAGTGCTAAGTGCAAACAGCGTATTTATTAGATGTATGTGCCAATCCAAGATTTACATTTGGTGTTCCAGGAGAACCAGCTTTTTTTTTTTTACACATTACTGTACTTATTGCAGCCAGGAAGGAGCGACATAGCAATCTGTTCTTGTGTTTGACCAAAGTATCTTATCTGTGGTGTTGATCTAAATCCAAATAAAAGTGTAACATGTGACTCCGGGTCTTTTCATTAGCAGCACTGATGAGCACTCTAAGCATTTATCACTTGTGCCATTTTGGAGCAAGGCCCCAATAAAGAGAATGTTTAATTGGAACTTTTTATGTCTCCTGCTGGATTTTTTTCGTTACAAGATGCATTCTGTTCACTACTGCAGCATAAAAATACCAACTCCACTACCAGACCTTTTCTGAGGCAATACTCCAGACCTTTTTTGGAGGCAATACTCAGCACCAGCACAAGCACCACCCTTGTAAGGGTAAATCTGCCATCTGGTATTCCTTTACCTTATCTTTACAAGGTGGATTTAGTTGTTTTTTTCTTCTCAGACAGTGTCAATTTTTTTATGCTCTGTTTTGTCTTTTTATTTCACAAGTACTTATACCCAAATTAACCATAGACTCAAACCAGCCTTCAGGACAGCACTGGAAGTAGTCAGGGCACTTGCCAGGACAGCACAGACTATACAATGGCAACAATTTAAAACGGCTATGAAGTAAAAAAGACAAAATAACCAATACAAAAACTTAAGATTTTAATCTTTATGTCTCTCCTGTCCCAAGGCTGCCTCCCTTCAAAATCTGCCACCAATCTGCTCTATTTCTCTTCCATGCAAGTGCAATACCAGCAGCAGAGAAATAAAACTGCTGTTGAAGCCACAGAAGTCAGAAAGCTCATGCCTGAAATGGGGTTTTTTTCCATCAGCTCTTTAAGTCTCTAGCAGAATTGAAGATTAACACCTACGCTGAGCGCCTGCACAGAGCCCAGCTAGGAGATCTGTAAGGAAATACAGAGAGGGCGAACTTGTGGGGATAAGTTACTGTCCTTATCCCAGTGAAGCTCTCCATTTGGCACTGGGAGAGGGAGCACTGGTTTAACCGTGGATGAAGCTTGAGCTTGTAAAAGTGACTGACTTGCATGAATACCCAGTAGGTAATAGTTGCTGGGAGACTAATGCAGAAAAAAACAGTGTAGGTGGGCTCTCCTGCAGCTTCTGCAAATCCTCAGCCCTGGTGCCGTATTGTCAGCCACATGAGTGGCTGAGGGGCACATAAGAGGTTGAAGAAGTTCTCATCCCAGCTGAGTTGTTGGTCTGCTAACACAAGACAGACCACTCAAGGACATGGCTGATGTGGTCATTGGGTCTTGATCATTTTGGCTCTGTGTGGATGCTGCTCATTCTGCAAGTGGCCTCCAGGCAGGACCCAGGGAGAACCCTTCGTCTCCCCAACAGCCTACATCTCCAAGGAAGGCAGGCTTAAATATCAAGTTAGTTGTACTGAACTCATGTTTCAGCATGGCTAAGGAAGGAACAAAGCAAGACAGAGCTCAAGAAAATGTGTATCTTTTATCTGACTTAGCCAGGCTAACTGCCAAGAAGAAACTCATTCTAGATAGAAAGCGAGCCCCATACAAAGCCACAAAACTCTGTCTTTAATGTGCTCATGTCTTAGTCCCACAGTGTCTGAACCATCAAGTTTCTACCTGGCCAACCTAACTAAAGGGAGTAATTCAGACATCAAGGGAAAGCCAAGTGCTGCAGCTGAAAGAATTACAGACCTGACTTTTCACTGAAAAGACAGAACAGCTGCAGGTCATGGCACTATTCATTACAGCACTGTAGGATGCAGGTGTATAGATTTTACACCGTACTTTGGAGCAAGAAATTGGGTCTGAGATCAGAAGACAAGGAATATCTAATTCTTTTTGTAATAGAATAAAAGCCTTGCTGCTGAAATTCTTGCATTACAAATGAAGATGAAAGAAAACCCCTGCTCTATAAATTCCCATTTCATAAACAGAGCAAAGGCTGTTTTCTCCAGGCACACACAAGTCACAAGTTGAGCAAGGATGGAAACCTCCTGTTCTCCCACTACTCTGTAACAGCTGTCCCTGTGCATGTTCTCACTCCAGCTGATGGCTGATGCTGAGAATTCCAAAGGCATTCAAACATCTAGCTTCTGTGATGTTAACCCAGACTGCTTAATCCCAGTCCTCTAGAGTACTCACTTTTAACCTGTGACCTGTAATCCCCTAGGGATAATTTTCCACGTGTCTGTGACCAGTACTTAGGAAGGGCAAGTTCAATGCAGTGCTCTGAAATTTCTAAAGGAGTCCTCATCTTCCATAGAGAGGAAGTGTTTCTGAAACCCTAGATTTTGGGTTACAAGTAACAGAGTCTAGTGTGTTACTGACACCTGACCTGCACTGGACATTAAAACTATGTAAGATTTTAATTACAGAACAAAAGAAAGATATGAACATTAAACTAACAAGCTGGACAGGGAGTACAAGAGTAGGTATACTTAATTTGTCCCATTACCCTGGAAAATTTTATTATTTTATATAATCCTGTATCAGTAAATTTCCATTTTCTCCCACTTCTACACTCCCTGCACGATGGACTTCTGTTTTCCTACCCATCCTCCTCTGTCTCAGTAGCGAAAGTGGTCCTGGAAGGACAGATGTTTGGGACTTTATGTAAATATGTTTTTGTTGCTCTGAGAAACTAAAAGGAAACAGCTTGTGTTAACATAGTTGTCTGCAGCCCACAGCTCTTTAAAGACAGTCTCTAAGGAGGGATGGGGCAGTGTGGCTGGGGACTGCACACACCAGGACTGCCCAGCAGAGCTCCCCAGGTGCCCCTTTGCTGAGAGACAATGCCCACCACGGGAAGTGACTCCACAGCAGTCCCCGCCAAACAGCTCCAGTTAATTTTCCTGTTCAGATGAGCCACTGCTGTTTGTATTGCACTGGCAGCCAGTGGAAGCCCAAGCCTGGCAGCAGTAAAAGCTGTAACACTGTCAGCTTCAGACTGGAAAGCAGGAAAGGACTTGGGGAACAGACTTTGTCTCACATGATGATTTTTCTCTTTCACCAGTATTTCCTTCCAACCAAGAGAGATTGTCGAAATAAAATATGAAGCTTTTAGGCAATTTTCTTAGTTTGGATTTCTTTTTCAATAAACTTGGCTTTGGGAGGTATGTTGTTTTCTTTCACCAGTTCCCAGATGCATGACTTCCACCAGCATATTTAACTGGCATGATAAACCCTCCTGGCTGCAGAGAGCTCAGAGAAACAAGAAGAACACTTCTTCATAGTGCTTGCAAAGATTCTTCCAGGGGCAGGTGGGATAGTGCACCTTCCTCCTGCAGCAGGCACCTACGTCCCTTCTGGGAGCAGAACACACATAGATGAGTTATGAATCCCCATCCCTTACCCTATGGTTATGGGCTCTTGCACCAACGGTTTGGATTGCTACTCCAGATAAGTCTATCTATATCAAATTTGGGAGATTGAGAATTAAACTGTATTAATAGTGATACTAATGAGCAGGATATTAACAAAATGCAGAGTGCCTTAAGTAAGATCCTACTACTCAGTGAAATTCATGACTGTTATAAATAAATGCTTTAATAGAAATTTTTAGACTCAAAGTTTATTGTTGTGTTATTTTCTGTAATAACTTTGGATAAAAATAAAATTTTTTCCTGTTTTAAGACTACAGACCCAATAAGCTGCCTCAGAAATTCATATCCAACAGGCAAATGACAAATGCCAGGGTTATGATACAGTGCAAGTGCCTCCATATCTCATTCTGTCCTTTTACCCTCAATACAAATGAGTTGCAATACTGACTACTACAGAAGGGTTTTCCTTGCTTAACCAGAGATCTGTCCATTTACATCTCACATTTGCTAAAATTTCAATAGATGTCAGTACTTGAAAGAAATATCACATTGAAATTAAATACAAAATATATACAATTAGTGGTAGTGTTAAAAATTGTCAGTTCAGGCACACACTTAAGGCCTTGTCTGTGCATGTCATGGTTGGGTTTGTGTTGATTCATTTCTGCCTTTGCCATTTCTCTTAATTCACGTTTTTATGAGCTGGTGTTGCAGAAAAATCTACAAGCAAATCATGTATTGTTGACATGACACTGGCACCCAAGAGGTATGAATGGATCATCTCTCCATCACTTTGCCATTGCTTCTGAAACAGCCTGCCCTTTATTTGCCACTGTGACAAACTTTGTCTTCTACAGATGACAATTTGCAATCACTTTCTCCTTTTCTTCTGCTAGTTTAGCTACAGTCATTACGAAAAAAGAGATAAAAATAATCAAACTCAAAATGCCTTCCAGTGATTGGAGCTGATTGTAGATGTCTCAATTGTAACACAGCTGAAATTACTGATGTATTACAGGGCTTGAAAGAGATTTTATGGCAGTAACTCTTAAATAAATTGCAGCTATTGATCAGTAGCCTTCATATTTCCTGCAGAGAAAGCGTCATCTTTGTCCACATTGCAGGCAGCCTCACTTGCTCCCAGGCTTGTTTTTAGAGTGAACCAACTAAACCACTTCTGTAGAAAACTGGACACATTTGTCAGGATAGGTCACCACAGGGTGTAATCCAAGCAGACAGAACCAATGCAGCACCAAGTTTGACTTCTGCATCACAGAGGATGTTGCAATTTAAAAAATACTCCTGCTGTCTCTTGGGTACACATAAAATACCCTGGTGTCATGCACAAAGAGGTCATTCTGCAGGCTGTAACAGAGCCCTCTGGGTAAGCATGGAATCATAGAATCATTTTGATTGGAAAAGACCTTTAAGATCATTTAGTCCAACCATTAACCTAACACTGCCAAGTCCACCACTAAACCATGACCCCAAGACACAGCAGTTGACTGTATTGTCCATCATCCTCTGCTGTATTGCTGTGTAGTCACTGAACATGAACTAACTTAAAGTTGGCTCTCATGAAGGACTGCTACAGGAAGGGAAACAGCAGACAAAATAGTCTGAAAATCAAGAGAGGCTCACAGAGAAGGTCTCCTCTCATTCAGTGTTTTGGTGGCTGGAACTTTCAATAATAACATCATAAGGTCTCAGGTCCAAACCTAATTTTGTCAAATTAGACCTGAACCCATACCAGCACTCCAATAAAGAGCTCATTGGTGCATAGAGGGGCAAGAAATGCTCTTAATCCCTTCTGTGGACATGTAATCTGAGGGAAGCTGTGATGTAGTTGGCACAAAACTGGTTAATAAACGTACCCAGAGAGTTTTCTGTAGGTGGCACAGAAAACAGCTCTGCATGAGTCTGTCCCAGACCTGATTTTGTCCAGTTCCTCACTAATGACTCAGACTGTGATATACAGACTATGCCTATCAAGTGACTTAATGGTGTTGTGCAAGGAGGAACAGAAGTCTGGGAAGAACAGGGGAAAGGCAACAGCTGAATTCAAACCAATCTTGACAACCTGAAAAAATAGTATAGGAAAATAGTATGAAAAAATAGGTTGAGTTTCAGTAAATACAAGTGAAGGTTTCATGGGTTGAGATAAGAATGGGGACAGATTACTCACCAGTTACCATCACTGGCAAAACAGACACATCTTGAAAAAATTACCTTAATTATTACCAATCAAAACAGAGTAGGATAATGAGGAAATAAAAACTAAGTCTTAAAGCACATTTCCTCCCTCCCTCCGTTCTTCCTGGCCTTAACTTCACCTCAGATGTGCTCCACCTCCTTCCCCCAGTAGCACAGTGGGGTGGGGAACTTCATTCAGTTGTCTCTGCCGTTCCTTCCTCCTTGGGAAAGAATTCCTCCCACTCTTCCCCTGCTCCACTGTGGGGTTGCACCCACAGGAGACAGTCCTCCACCAGCTTCTCCAATGTGAGTCCTTTCCACACTCTACAGTTCTTTATGAACTGCTCCAGTGTGGTCTCTTCCATGGGGTGCAGTCCTTCAGGAACAGCCTGCTCCAGGGTGAGTGTCCCACAGGGTCTTAAGTCCTGCCAGCAAACCTGCTCCATTGTGGGCTCCTCTCCACAAGTCAACAGGTTCTGGCAGGAACCTGATCCAGCACTGGCTTCCCACAGGGTCACAGGTGCATCCACCTGCTCCAGCGTGGGGCCCTCCACAGGCTGCAGGGGATCTCTGCTCCCCCACAGACCTCCATGGGCTGCAGGACCACAGCTGCCTTGCCGTGGTCTCACCACAGGGCAGGGGAATCTCTGCTCTGGCTCCTGCATCACGTCCTGCCCTTCCTTCTGCACTGACCTTGGTGTCTGCAGAGCTGTTGCTCTCACACATTCTCACTCCTGTCTCTACCATTGTTTTTCCCCTTCTTAAATATCTTATCCCAGAGGGTCTATCACCATCACTGATGGTCTCAGTCTTGAACAGTGGTAGGTTCATCCCACAGCCAGCTGGCATTTTTTCTGTGGGACCTGAGGAAGCTTCTGGCAGCTTCTCACAGAAGCCACCCTTATAGCCCTCCTGCTATCAAGACCTTGCCAGTAATCACAGTCATACATTGGAAGTGCTTTATGTAACAGCCTTTCAAAAAAGGGTGTCAATTATTGCTGAACAATGTTTTATCAGAGAGAAAAAGTACACAGTCAGTCTGGAGTATATGAGTGGGAAAATGGCTTGCACCACAGACTGAGTCATCCCTCAGACCTAGTCAACAGTGAGGACTGGTACAGTCTCAATGAAGACGTAATATTCAGTTTTAGACATCACACTTCCAGGAACATACAAGGAAGACAGCAATAATTATTAGCAATCTAAAGACATATAACCTTCAAGGAAATCATAAGGGTTGACCTGTCTGCCTAAAAACCGTGTCAAAAATTATGATTAAAGTCCTCTAATATCCAGAAGACTGCTGTAGAGAGGAAGGGATTTTTTTTTCTCTGTGGTCATGAAGGCTCAGAAAAGAAATATTGTGTTCAATCTCCATCAGAAAAGATGCAAATCAGTATTAGAAATACCTTTTCAGTGTTAAAGGTAATAAAGCCTCAAAACAGATTACCTTGGGAAACCATGGGATGTTGGAGATCTTCAGAACAGGATGGACAAATGTTAAGCAAGAAATAGAAGATCCCACTTCGAGCAGAGGCACAGACCAGGGACTCTCCTTGAGATCCCCCTGCTGCATTTTTCTGTGCCTTAAGGTAGCAGCCCTGGGTTGATCTGTGGCTACCTCCAATGCCTTTTAGTGACAGTTTTCAAGACTGTGTCAGTGCTGTGGATCAGCATGAACTTAATTTCTAGAAAATCCACTGTAAGAGATCTCAGGCAGTGTTATGGCAGGTGTAAGGAACTATATTGATTGCCTTCCTTTGGCAAAGGCAGTGACCTGACCTGCCAGCTCCCCAGATTGCTGCTACCCTGTCTTAACCATAGAGTTGGTTGTCTCCTAAATCATTAACTGTTGCAAAACATAGCAGAAATTTCCTAAAAAATTCTCAGATCTCAGTTCCGTGAGACAGGTCAGATCTAGAAATACAGATTGTGACTGAAATTTGAATGTAACAAAGTAAAAAGACGAAGAGAGAGAGAAGCAGGTGAGTTTGGATTTGCTCCCAGCCGTTCTGGTGGAGGAGTAGCCTGGATGCTCATTTTGACTCCTCAAAACCAGGAGTAGGGAAACAGACTCAGTCTTCTGCATTTGTTCCTAATTTGTCAGTTTGTCTTGCCTATGTATTCTCACCACATTAATAATTTGTTTACATAGCTCGTACAAGATTTTCAGTAGCTAAAACAGGTCATGGAGTTGACAGTCTCCCTGCATTGGCTTCAGGGCTCTGGGAGGGAGAAGGTAGGGATGGGTATAGGACCAAGGTGGCAGACAGGGGGTACAATTGCCCTTGCATCTGGAGAAGGGGGACAGACACTGATGCTGCACATCAAAGCACAGTTCTGGTCTAGTCCTGGATGAAATACAGAAGCCAGATCCTGCTGGTGATGACTCCAATTCATGTTTCCAGCTGGGTGATCTTGGATGCTCTCTCACCCTGACTCACTTTGAAAATTAACCCAGGGCAGTTGTGACCAGGTAATAAAATACCCCTGTAGCCCCTGCTACTGACAGATATGTGTTGAAGGAAGGTGGCTGTAAATCTCACCCCTCTCCACCCACACAAGCTGAGTTTCATCCAGCCCTGCCCAAGCTTATGGCAAAATTCCTTCTGACTGCAAATGGACTTGGATGGAGTTTATGAGCGACATGATTTACAGGATGTCTTGGCTGCCTGAACTAATGTCCATCTGTTTCAATGCCATTTGTGACACCTAACAAATCAGCTGAGCCCAGAGCCTAGGCAGGGCCTGACATGCACATGCCAAACAGAAACCTGGATTGTCACTGCTGCTGCAAAGCACCTCTTCAGATGCAGCCATTTCTCAGGGACCTTTCCCAGGGCAGTGCTCACATGTTCACTCTTCACCTCTCAGCCAAGGGGTTGCCCAAACAGGGAGTTGCTTTTGGGGTCAGCTGGAGTGG
Organism: Orthonyx spaldingii; assembly: GCA_013397795.1. NCBI lineage: Eukaryota > Metazoa > Chordata > Aves > Passeriformes > Orthonychidae > Orthonyx > Orthonyx spaldingii. Next base: position 1,781,918 of record VZTJ01006620.1, read on the forward strand.
GATGAAGCAGCTACTGCCCATCCTTGCAACGTCGTGCCAGGTCCTCATGCCCCGTGGCAGGTGGTGCCCAGTGATGGGTGTTCATCTGCTTTCTGGACAGGTAAGGCACTGCCAAACCATTACAAATGACTACAGGACTAAAGAAATGGTTCTTGACCCGCATACATTTTTGGAGGTAAATTTCAATTTGTGGACATGACTATCATACATTAAACGTGGCACCAGAAACTGGGTAACAACTACTATGCTCTGACAGTTCAAATAAGAAAGCATATCTACCTCATTAAAAAATGAAGAGGAAAAAAAAATAGAAATAAGAATGAAGAGACTTAGATGAGGAATAATGAATTTTCAGTTCAGTGATAAGAGAAAGATTTCTTTTTAATCTATTCAAGTTGAATGAATTTGTATTGAGGAAACAAAAACTATATATTTGTCCCTCCACAATTTAATTTGTGATCACCCAAATTATATTAAAATTAATGTGTTTCTCTGGGGACTATTTAGTCTATTAAACTTGCTATTTTTTACACAGATAAGGTTTTCAACAATATTGTATTCCAGAATTGATGCCCCATCTTCATCTCAGAAATGCAGAAATTACGTATCTCAAACATGTTGAGATTGTAACCACATTTCTGTCCAATATAGCTAGAAGATCAATCAAAGTTGGTTTGATCCAAGTTATATTTGGAGTCCACTTGGCCCTCTTCTCCATCCATACCTCACTTCATTTCTAAAACAGTTCTTCCTTTGCCCCAGACACTTGCCAAGCCTCTGGGAAAGAGTCAATCACAGCCAGCCACGAGGCAGCTGGAGATTGAGGTGATCTCGCACTGCCTCCTGATGGGACCATGTTTGTGCACTGAATACAGAAAAATGAGTTAGTTCTGTCTTTTTGTACCATTTGCCTGTGACAAGTTGGTGAGGGTAAGGCAAAGGTGTGGGGAAAAGAACTAGCTTAAACCTGATGACCCATCAGCCACTGCACAGTGACTAAAGTTGAGTCTGGAGTACTCTGCAAGGAATGTGGCTTTTCCTCCATGTAAATTCCCTCATCTGAGTCTCATCAAGTAATAAATTTGTTTCTCACCCTGTGTGACAATGTCCTTGGAGGTGTATTTGCAGAGATGGAGGCAGCCTGGCAGCTGTCCTGCATCACACAGAGGATTTGGTGAAGCAGTGAAGCACCCTATGACCATGCAGCCTTCCCTCCACTCAGACCCTGGGGACTAGACACAGCTCTTTGTGGCTGAAAAGAAGTGAGAGAAAGATGACCAAATGCTACTGGTTAATTTCAAAGCATCTTATCAGTGAGTAGAAGCAATCAGAGGTAAGAGCTGAAATGCACAGTGCAGACACAACCATAGCAGGAGACAGGACAGAGGGCAGCAGGCACTCCCACACGTACCGCCACTTGTTCACGTGTTTTTAACTTATAGTTTCTCTAAACTGGGAAAAGGACAGGGGGGGAAGATGTCTAATTTTCTGCAGATATCTTCCACTAACTCTTTTTAAGAATTTGGCTGAAGGAGTAGAAGGAGGAAAAGCTCATGTTGCATAAAAAATGCTGCAATATCATATTATGATGAAATCAGTCCTTTACCATGGAATAAAAAGTTTTCCTCTCACAACTGCAGACTGTAAAGCATTTTTGAACTGTGCACTGAGACAAATGGTAGCAATTGCCATGTGTTTGCAGCACTTGGGTGCAGAGGGAAATGAAAGGTATCATGTGATGGCCCTTCTCAGCTTGATGGGTCTTTCTCCATGAAAAGGACGATGTTTCTAGACTAGGTGGTTGTTTTCTTCATCACACAATTGTGATCTGGTTCTTCTCACAAGAAGAAGGCCTTCAGTGAGTGTCAGGTTTGGCTGCTCAATAGAAGCCTGAATTTGACAGGAGAAGGGACAGAAAGCTGATGTAAGCACCAGACGTAAATAATAAGAGCTCCACTGGCCTAAAAGACCTGAGGGATTTACCCAACACACGGGTACCCATGCAGCAAGGCCACTAAATGTGACATCGTTAAGAAGATGGATTTCTTTGTTAGTCTTTCCTGTAATTTCTCTGTATTTCTGTTGCATTCAGGAGACCTTACAATTTTGCCATGGTGAATCATTTAGCAACATGAAATGACTTGTTTCATTCTCACCTTCAATGTCATTATTTGTAAGAGACAAGTTGGTGCAGAACTGTGCGATTAAATTGTTAAATTTGTAAGCAGCCTAACAACATATTGGTAGTAATTGGGATATATTTTACCCTTCATTGCTACCTGTCTGGAGAAAGCTGCTGGAACAATGAAACCCTATTTTATATGTGATTACAGTGATTCCTAATTTTTTTCCTAGTCACAAATTCATGTTAGCATTTTAATAACCAATGTATGTAAACTCATTAAATAAAACTGTTCCTCTCATCTTATTTTCTTCCATTTCTAAGGCATGAATATGTCTCTTCTCAGTACCTCGTTTTCTTGTATTTCTTTTTCCTCTTGTATTTATACTTATATCGTACTTTGCCTTCATCCACATTTTACCACCATATGTCTATAAAGATAATGTTTTTATCAATGAGGCACACAACAGAGATGAATAACAATGTGGAATTAAACCTACTAAGCTGTTAATAAAAGACACCTTAGATGTACTTTGCAGTTAACTTTCTGCCCAGAAACATTTTCTTTTCTGTAAAAGATATTTTACGTAATGAAGCTTAAAAAAGAAAAGCTCAAAGCATAGGTACGTGGACTGGTTTGGGGAAGAGTGAGTCAGAGAGATTACAGCAGGGCATGAAGTCAAGCTTTCACATTTCAGGCATTAATTGGCCGCTAAGAAGGAGCGGCTGAAGCGTAGGAGGAGTGTTAATTTTGGTGGACACAACAAAGAGAAGAGAGATTCCTGATTCTTTTATTTCTCAATCCTGCTCCAATAAAAATTAAGCCTGTGAGAAGGTTTTTTAAAAGTCAGGGCAAGCTGATGTGAGGATACTGTGCTGGAATGAGGAGATTGCAGTCCCACCACCTCCAGCCAAGCTGTCTGCTGCAAGTACCACAGGCAGCAAAGTGCTGCTGCGCTGCAGCACAGGTGAGCATCCCAGAACACCACAGAGCTGGCTCTTAGGGCAATGCTTTCCTCCAGATCAAGACAGTGTTTACCAGAAGATGATGTTAAAATTAAAAATTGCAAGAATAGGACGTGCTTTGGAGCTAACTCCAGACAAGTTCCTACAACTTGTCTAATTTAATTGGTGGTTGAAATCCTGACCATGTTGAAGTCAAGAGATGGAAGTGCTGCTGACTCCAGAAGTCCCAGGACCCCACTGGCCAATCTCTGCTGCTTGGTGGCCCCAGAGCTGGTTGGGTTTGATGGTGTTTCAACATGGTCACAAGCTGCAGTGACAGAAGGGGCTGCATTTGGCAGTGGCTAAGGTGGAACCCTCCCCTGACCCTGCGCTTTTCAAGAGGACAAGTTTGTCACAGGCTGGCAATTTGGCTTTTTAGAAATGAACTTTAAAACCATCCTGGGCATGCACAAAGGATGGAAAGGACCTGAGAAAGTAAAATTAGCTTCTTCCAACCTGCTGCTCCCAGGCAGAGTGACGGGTGGGAACCTGCAGGCAAGCACAAAGATGGACAGATTAGGTCTCCGTTGTTTAGGGTTAAGGCTGAGAGGACTGCCAGTCACCCTCCAAAAAGGTGGATGCTGGATTATTCTCCAAGGAAGGCAAAGAGAAACAAGAATTTGAACTGTGTAGGTTTGCCCAGCTCCTGGACAGCACAGTGAGCCATTACCCCTTATTCTGGGTAGACTGTACTGAGACAAAATAATTCTTCACCAAAAATTAAACAAGGAAGCTTGTGTTTCTGAATATGAGAAGAATGCATGAAATGGAATTAAATTACTTATAAAATGATGACTCCATAATGTTTTTTAGAACATTTGAAAAATTTAGTAAATAGAGTATACAAAAGCACTGCACTGCTATACAAAAAAAATAGAAACTGGAGCATTCATTGGAGACTGTGAGGTCCTGCCTGTGTTTTTTGAAGCCTTCCACAGGCCCCTGTGGCTGGGATTACATTCTCTGTTAATTCTGCAGGGTGGTTTATTTCCTACAAAATTCCGTAATGCAAGGGTAAAAGAAGTCTTTTGAAAATTTTCATGAATAGGTAATAGCACTGCTCAGAGCCTAAGATACATATACAAAAAATATATATGGAAATGAAGTGTTTGTTGAAAGTAAATGAAAGTAAAGTAACTCTGCCAGGGTCAATGAAGCATTGTCTTTCATTCATTTCCCTAAGCTGATGTTTTCTATTAGAAGAGCTTTAGGTGAAATGTGCCTGCGATGTTTCAAGCAGAAGGACAGGGATCAAGAAAAGATTAACTAGGATGATGAAAACCTCAGAGTACACATTAGCCCATGTCTCTTCATGTACAGAAAAAAGTGGATTATACATGTATGCCCTATTATTCAACAGGCATTAATGATTGTTAGCATTTAGACAAGCTCCAGTGAGTCAGCTGCATTTCATGGCTAGTGACTGATCTCCTACTCTTCTATATATCGAAATAACTTGGAAAGTACTTAAAAGTATGCTGTAGATTTCTTTCTCTTTATGAGCTGCTAAGACTACAAGGACATCACTACATTTTCTAAGAGTGAATTAAAGGAGAACAAGGATTTTTTTTTCTATCTGCTACTTTCTTAAAAAAAGAAATAAACACAGCTGTCTTTAGTCATAATATTTAGTAAGCAAGAGGTCTTACTACACAGAGATGAATTGGGCAAAAAGAACCCAAACAAAAACAAAACTATAGTTTTAACCACCTCCCAGTTCCAATATTCTGAAAAAAATCCCATGTGTTTCAGTTTTTAAATGGTAGTTTTAAACTCATTATAGTTTTCTGTAAACCCAGTGAAGACAAAGATAGTTCTGAAGTGGTCATGACTTAGTTTTCAGAATTCTATGAAAATTACAAGGATTTGGCTGCATATGCAGTTAAAAATGGAAACTATTTTGTTAGTCTGATTCTAGTATGGGCAATTACTTTCTTAGACATATGCTTGTTATTTTTTAATAGATTTCAGTTTGCTTAATCTTCTTTGTAAACTAAACTATAATGAAATGGTGCAAGAGAAATATTTTCAGACTCATTCTCTATTTTACAACATCCCCTACTGTATTTTTCCCCTCCTTGTTATTTGGATAAAGTGTCAGAAACCAAATGTGATTGCAAAACTCAACACTTGAGTAATCATGTGGCCATTAGAGTATTTGCTGTATAATGCTTAGTGTATTCAGAGGACTCACCAGTCCTCATTTTCTATCTGGTGCTTCACAGTCTTTAATATTCTTCTTCAAATGGAAAGCAGATAACTTCTTCTTTCCTTTCAGTACAAGTGGTTTAATGTTTAAATGCAACATTCAGCACTATTCCCCAACTTACAGCAAAACACTATTGATGCTTCTGCCAGCTGTCTTCTGCCAAGCCCTAAAAACACAACACACTGAACACTAAATTAAATGGGACATTTTAATATGCAGCAAGAAACTATCCAGCATTAACTTAGCTCACTCTTTGCTTCTGGAGCTTATTCTGGGTACTGCTGCAGTGTCTGTGGATGCTCTAGAAGATGCTGCTGTGGCCCATGCTCAGGTGAGTGTTTCCCCTCTCGGCCTGCATAGTCACCAGCGCTGTTGCTCATTTCAGGATACAGAAAAGCTATTTCTTCTCAAAAGAACAGGCTTTCCTGTTGAAACAAATGTCCCTTAACATCTAGGCACAGACATGGATCAGTGAGCAAGAAAAGCAATATCCGGGAACAGCCAAGGGCTGGAGTGAGGCCAAGCTGGATCACCTTACTGCTCCCTGGAACGCCTCCCTGCTGGGGCTGAGGTGCCACAGGGTTTGAGCAGTCCTGTTGGCCCTGCTGTGCTGCAGCAAGGCATGGCCTTGTCTCATCCTCTGTGCCACAGGTTTGGGTGCTGTCCTAGTTTGAAGACAGGTGTTTGCTAAGGAAGGCAGGAGCCTCCCTTGGAATAGGAAATGTAATCCCCTTCCCTCCAAATTAGTATGATTTTGAAATAAAGGGGGCTTTCAGGCAATGTTGTGGGAAAAGGAATAACAGTTCTTTACTAACATATATATATATATATATATATATGTAGACAGACAAACAACAACAATGGCAACCACAACAAACAAGAACAGAGCAAACCCCCAGTCCAGTCTCTTCTTGCTCCCTGTTAGCAGTTGGGCAGGACGGGTGCGATGGCTCCTCCTCGGCTGCAGGGGGCGCTGTAGCGCAGGTCTCGGCTGTCTCTCCCTGGCAGTGATGGCAGGCACGGCCCCAGCAGGGATGGAGCCTGGACTTCTTGTAGGCAAAAACCCCGAAGCTGCAGCAGGGGTCCGGCAGGGCTGGGCAGGGCAGGGCAGCCCGACTCCCAAGCCACGGCTAGCAGGGGCTGGCTCCGGGAGAGGCAGGCAGGCAGCAGGAGCCAGGGAAACTCCACAGTGGTGACAACCAACGGCAGCTTCCCTCTCTTCTGAAAGCCGAGAGGCAAAGAGAGCCAGCTACTGCTCCCCTTCCCTTTTCCCAGCCCCGCTGTCCCGAGATCTCTGCCTCCTTCAAGAGGGAATGTCCAAATAAGGGAATAGCTACTTACAAGTTTTTTTACTCGACTGGTCTTTCTATTGTTTTTCCTAAGCACCCAGCCGTTGTGGTGTCTTAGCAACGTATGGGCAAAAAATTCCCTAAGATAAGAGAAACAAAAAGAAGGATTCCAAACCCCAAGAGGTGCCCATTCCCTGGGGATTCCCTTGTGGAGGAAGGAACTGCTGCTGTCCACTGAGCGAGCCACGGGAGATTTAGCACAAAGTCAGGCAGCTCTACCCTCCATCACTCATACTCATGGTGTGCTGTAAGCTCTGTTTCCATCATGTGCAATATAAAACCATGAGCACTCTGCCCCTGGCTCCTGAGTTATTACTCTATTGCATTACAAATGTTTACCTATGGGGCTTGTCTTCTGTTTCTGTTTCTGAAGGTACCCCCCTTTCACTAAACATCCCTCTTAAGCACTCTTTGACCCCTCCTTTCAGTTTTACCTTTACTGTGATTTTCACTCATGTATTTTCCCCACAAATGAATGTGACAAATTGCTGTGAGGTAGACATCAGCCTTTTTCCACTGAAAAAAATTTGACCCTTTTTCAATTTCAATTTATTCCTATTCTATTTTAAGCAATGGTCAAGCCTCTCCCCTCTACTCATTTAATCATGCAAAATTTTTTTTCTGGTGTTTTCCTAGTATAGATCCTTAAACATACAGAGAAAAGTACAAGAGCTTGAATCCCATGGTAGCACATTCTCAGATTTTCAGTGTCTTTCCATAAAGGTGTGATTAACAGACAAAGGAATTGCTTTGCAGACCTCAGCATCTTCTGGTTTTTTTCTCCCCCTAATTGCTGAAGTTGCCCACTAAAGCCAGGTTTGCTGCCTGGTGGGCTATTTCAGTGTTTGAACAAAAGACACTTCTTAGAAAAATGCAGTTGCCAGCTTTACCGAATCATTCTGTCAGACCTATATAAAGTCACCCTACTAATAAATTAAATCAGAATGAACTAAATAGCTTTCTACTGATGGAAAAGGCTTATATTTTCAGACAGAACAAGGGACTTTGTCATACCACACTACTGGTAAGCGTCTGCTTTTGTCTGTCATTTTCCTTCTCCGGACTCTGATTTTATTATCATACTGCTGTAATGAAAAGCACAAATCATCTGGACAGGATGGCAAGGAGCTGTATCTCACTGCTCTGATGTCACCAAATGACTCTATTTCAGGGCTCCGTCATTACACAACTTCTGTGAAAAACGCTGACCAGTTTGAAGAGTAGCATGCAAATGAACAGGAGCTGGCTACACAGGTCCCCTCTGAGTCAGTCACACGGATATTTCAGCCCTGTCTTTGCTTGTGCCCTTCACCCCTGGCTGGCTGCAGCAGCTCCCTATGGAGCCTTCTGCCATGCTCCGTGAGGGTCAGGGCCAGGACTTGGGAATTCCCCAAGGGTAAAGTCAAACATTACAGCACAGCAGGGAGAGTTCTGTTTTCCCTGTAGCTTCACAATACTCGAACAAGTGTTTCTTTGCTGCTGCTTTATTTGTCATCCAATTACTTCGTGTGTCAATCTCTCCCACCTGACAGCAGGAAAATATGCTTTCTGAATTGCACATTTCTGTTGTGACTTGTATGCAAAATTCCCACAGTAGAAATCACTCTGTGATATTGTAGCTTGTTTTCAGGTTTAATTCCCTTTCCTTTAAATTAAGAAGACACTGGACTGGAGCACTAACTCAGCATTGTTTCTATTTTCTGTAGATATTCAAATCACCTCCCATCAAACTACACTCATTCACGTGCTAAGAAATAGCTGTGAGCAAATCGTTTTTGGGTCTTTGTGTAAAAAGTCACAGGATGGAGATTGAATCAGGAGAAACTGAGTGACCTTGCTTTAAAAGGCAGATCAAGTTTATTGTCTTTAGATGAAACATTCTAGAGAGAGCTAGTGATTGAGCTATGTAATGTGATATCTGGAAAACTGACCCCAATTTCTGGTTACTGACCCGCATCTTACCTGCTACCGCTGTAGAAATCTCAAGTAGCCGTGCAAAGTCAAGTGTGAACACACTCAGACTCTGCCAAAGGTAATGATACATTTCTACCAACAAAAAGAATTACGTGGGGAAAAACTGATGGGTTTTGGTTTGGAAAATTTTGCAAGTAATTATTTCTTTTTAAAAAATCAGTCCAAAATTATACCAAAAAAAAAGCCAAGGTGATTATTCACTGCAAATTCTTCTTAAATATACTATTATGATATACTATCTTATACTAAATATATCTATACTTATATCTTATGTCTATACTATACTTATACTAAAATGATATTTTGGGCTGAGATTTTCCTCTTCTGTGTTGCTATTGGTGAATGTGGAAGGACATAGCTACTTATGTTTTTTCCCTGCTTCAGCAGCAAGATGGAGTCAGAGGGGCACCAAGAAATTCTCACCAGTGAAAAAATGTAGGGTAAGAAAAGCTGTGAGAAAGGGCAATAAAAACCACTCTACTTTCTCACCAGAAGTAGTATTAAGCTTATTCCAGGGGCTCTGTGCATCCACAAGGTAGGTACGAGCCTGCCAGCAACAGCTGCCCAACCTGTGCTTTTCCTCAAGGAGGTGTCGGGGATAATCACTGCAAAACCACATTGTTATGGCTTATAAAGAAAAAACCTCTCATGTCCAGATATTTATGGCATGGTAAGAACTCTAAGAGGTGGGGTTTTTTGTGAAAAAGTGACAGTGATATTTGTATATTTAATGGCTTTATCAACAATTAGCATTTGAAATCTGTGTATCTCAAAACACCAGTATGATTCCTGATGTGTAGATAGTTAAACAAAAATGCTTCTGTGGCCAGTGCAGCATTGCAAGATAGAGGCTAAATCTGGACTGAAGCCTGGGATAAAAACTACTAGATCTAATCACTAATAAAGCCTCAAAATCTGCAACCCCACCTTGAGACGTGAGAGACTTTGAGGCACACAGGTCCTCACTGTGGCCAGTGTGCAGGAGCCTACCAGGGGGTGTTCTGAGAATGGCTCAAAAAAGCTGCAGATTGGTGTGGCTGAGCAGGGCAGGGTTTAGCTCAGTGCAGTCCTTTCTGGACAACAAACTGGATTTCTTACCATCTCTTCCATAGACTCCTCCCACAGATTTCCCTCACATACAAAACCAGACAGGTTTCAGTACACACCCTTGGAGATGCTGCTCTGTCCTTTATCCAGGCATCCCCTGTCAAGAGATGGGGCAATGGCATTTCATTCTCTCCTCTGCTTCAATTAATTCCATCTCATACCTCAAGGAAAAGTACATTGCACTATAATTTTTTAGGTGCTTATTTTTGGACCCTTTTTCTTTTTCTTCTTTTTTCCTGAAGAAATATAAGGGTTTTGAGTATAAATGGTGAGTGAGCCTCACTCCAGAAAAGTATATTTATCCTAGGGGTAAATACGTTTTCTTGTAGCTCAGAGTGATTGGTATGACTGTGCCTGTTTCCTAAAAATAATTAGCAAATGCTTATGTCTTTTCATACACCTTATTTTAATGTGTATATATTTATACACACACACACACATCGCATATCTACACACACCTGCACATACAGCTGGTGCTGTATTGAACAGATATATGTATTGACAGCCTTCTTTCATTTGCTTACCCATGTTACCCTTTGGAGTACAACAAATAGAAACCGTAGCAGTATTGGTTATTCAATTTCATTCAATAATGACATTTAAGTCATTATTTTATAAAAAACTTTGAGAAAATACAATTAAATCTGATTCTATTTTTAGCAGAGCAAATAACATGTAATTCTTTTCTTGTTGGTTTTTAATTAAGTACAAGGAGTGTTGACTTTCTTAGTTGCTGAATGTTGTACAGCTATTCTAGTGGCTATTTTTGTGTTCATTATATTCATTCTTTGTCTGTAGAAGACAGAAGGTCAAGTACCCAATGCCAGATTCTGCCCCAGTGGAGTCAGTGGGAACCTTGCCATTGGTTTTGTTGGAAGCAGAATTAAACTGTTATATGTTGCAGTATCTTGCTTGTGAATGACTAATTATCAATTTGTTTTAGCACCTCTTTCAAAGCTTATTGAAGAAAACGAAAATCTTTTCTCATAAAACTAAATCTCTCATCACAGGATTTTAAAAGTCTATGAAACTACCACCATCCACTACTTTACAAAGATACCCTGAGGAAATTTTGGGAAACAGAAAATGCAAGTGTGAGGTGAATGGCAGGCAATCACACAGCTCTGCCTCTGAGGCATGTGTATCTCCTGGAGGTTTGACTCAGAAACAAAGGCAGGTGGAAACACAGGACTATACACAATGCAAGTCTTCAGACTCAAAGATTTCAATAGTTCTTTTATGTATCTTCAGTACCTTGATGCAGTTGCTTTTTAGGTGAATGAAGATGGTTGCCTCTATTTGAATTCAGGAAGAATTACACTACAAAGGATAAGTACACATTCATAAAAACAAGATAAATGTAACCTGTGTGATTAAAAAAATAAAGTTAAAATAATATGCTCCTGTCTGTGTATTCCTGTAATGCCACAGAATCTGGACATCTTCCAGTGGTGCATCAAGTCATGCAGGTAATATTTTGGGTGTGTGTTTTGCTTTCTGCCCTGCTACCACTCAAGGTCTGTGTGTGTGTATATTTGTGAAATGTTGTGTCATGTATTGTCAGGGATCATACATGACTGGGCATTTAACCTCCTTACTGCTCTATGCCAAATTTAGACAAATTAATTGAAGAAACACCCTGACTGAAACTCTTCATTACAGTCTACTTTCAGACTTGACTCCAGGAAAGTTCAATCTTTGTCTTTAAAATAAAAAAATGAAGATTTACACCCCTCACAATTGAGTTTTTAGCGTACCTCTTCAGAGACAGTTTCAAACAGTACAAGTACGATGAACATTTTGGGGGTTTGGCTTTGGTGAAGCATAAAAAGCATCATTTATGTGTTAAACATCCACAGACACTGCAATTCAACCCAAGAAACCTCCTGTTACACTTAGTTTGTTTCAAACAAAATTTTAGTGTCGTCTCTCCTTCTGATGCCTGATGGTCACAGCCCAAATAGTAGAGCATCTGTTTTTAATCTCTTAAAGGCAGAAAAGCACTGTCCTTTACTGAAAGCAGATGGGAAAGCCTGGGATTCCAGGCAATTACCCACACATAGTGATCCAGGAATAGAGCAACTGATGATGTTAAACTCTTTCAGCCTTCTGGAATGGATGAGTCCTCTTTAAGGATAGACTCAAAGGAGTAATATTTTTCACAATGATGGATTGTAACACTTGACAGTCACTTAAAAAGAAGATGAACTTATGGAAAACATGGGCTGAAGGCAATACCTCTTGGTACATGGTTGAATTTCCATTCTCAGTATGCCTGTGATGACCCAACATTGTCATCAGGCACACCTACGGTGACCTGAAGAGCCCATATCTCACCTTCATCACACCCATTGAAATCTCTTGGACACATTAAGTGGTTTGTAGCTCCACAAGCAGCAAAGGACTTGTCTTACTGCTGCATTATTGCACCTTTTAAAAGTAAGTTCTGGTCCAAGGTAATGTCCACACACAGAGACTGAACACTGTATGTGATTGAACATGTGCCAGATCTGCTTGTGAGGGCAGGAACTCACGTGAGAACGTACCAAAGCTGCTTACAGTGTACATTTCTAGGAGCTTGGCAAAATCTGCAAAATCAGGCGTCTGGACTCTATGACTGCATTCCTTAATTCTACAGAAGCATTTCAGGGCTGCCAACAGGAAGGTTGCTATTCCAGTTTATTGTTTAGAAGATGCTGAAATCATAGGTTGAAGTATAAGTAAATGTATTAAAGACCACTGCTGGATTTGCAAGCAGGCAGTTTTCTGAAAGAAGAATCATTGGTGTCCATACAAGATTTTACATCTGTTTCTAAGCCACTCCTTCTCCAAACAATTGCCAAAGTCTATCAGTAGAAGGGTGGGGATGAGCTGGCATGAAATAAAACACCTTTTTAGATGTAACGGCATTTTAAATTTGCTGGTTGTTCTTAATCTTAATTAAATTAAAATAAGTCATTTTAATAAAAAGTAATCATTCCATTCAGGAATAGCCAGAAAAGAGCATCCTGTGAATAATCACATAGGGAGTTTTCCCACCAACAGTTGTAAAAGTCAAGATGAAATTCTGAAACTGTAGGTTGCTAACAAATCTGTAGCTGGCAATAATGTGGTGTGATCAGATGTGCCATCAGATGTGCTGTAAACAACTGAACCAAGATCTGGATGCTGCTCCTTTTCCTCTTTGCAGCTGTGCCCAGCAGCTGTTTACCATATAGCTGGAAGGCAAGGGTAGACTGCATTCTTCATTCTTCATGTGCTTTCATGGATTTCCATGTTTCTTTTATGGACTTGCACTCAGCTGTGACATTTATTGTGCAGTTATGCAGTGCTAGCAGTGATGACAGCTGCCTTCAAAACCATCCGCCCTGGAGCTTCTGGTGACTATTTTAAAGATTTCAGTGGCCTGGTTTACAGCATGGCCTCAAAACCAGCCATAACTTTACATCTTGGAGGTGGTAAACTTTGGCATAGCATTGCAATTCTTGTTCATGGCTGTTATGAAGAAAGAAAGGAGTTTCTTAAACCACCTTTCCCACTGAAGGCAGCACACAGGCTTGACTTGATTCCCTGCAGAAATGCAGTCCATTAGGCACCATACAATGGAGAGGCCTGGGCTTTTTTTTTGATTGAAGGCAATCTAAAAGTCCAATCAATGTGAAATGTGATGTACAGCTACAGCAAAGTATAATATGAAAGTGTGTGCTTCCTTGGTTCTCACAGTTTTGCCATGACCTAAATATAATGGTCTAATTGCTTTTTATTGAATGTAGGACTCTGTTTCTTGTTAGAGGTAGGTCTACATTTGCTTTGTTAATCCCTTGCAGAAGTGCCTACTGAATCCTGTAGTTTATTTTCACTGAGATTTCTGTCACACTTGAGTCTTTTTCCCAGTACAGGGGATTACTCTGTTTCCCCATATGGTTCCCATATTTCTGGGGTATATTTTTGTCTGTATGTATATATACACACACATATGTATATGTATATCTGTTCTCCTACCCTGCCCCTCATTAAACATGTGTACCATAAAATCTCTTTGTCTCGTAGCCAAAGCTTTCTTGCTACCTACTCAAATACAAAGAACATTCTGCTGCTCTCTGTACACTTCCTATAGTAAAGCTCAGCTGTTTAAAATACCTGCTGGGAAAATGCTCAAGTACTTCAATAATTTTCAGAGAAATTGAACATCCTAACAAAAATCAGTACATCTGATTGCATGAAATAGTAAGAAGTGGGGAGAAGTTCCATTTCTTCCAGGAATTTGAATACTTACAGGAAAGCTGCAGAAAGTGACTACTCTGCCAGAACTAGATATTTGTGTCAGTGCTTTCTCACAAACACACATAAGGAGATTTCTCATTTTTCCCAACCATCTACTTAAGATGTTTTAGATAACTTGGTTTCAGAGGATCCCTACAGCTAAGGGGAGTTTCGATCAAATCTGGCCAAAAGACCTAAATCCCCATTATTTTTTACCTTCTCTTCATGTGTAGATACTATATGTGTCCATATATATGTTTATGTAAAAACAAAAGCAATTAATTTATTTGCACAAAAGACACTGAGGGAAGAGCTCATTGGAATCAAGGTAAATGACGTTATGTAATGTATTGGCAGCATGTAAATTTGGAACTGATTTATGTCAACATTAAAGTATGTACACTTAATTAGCATTGATTTTAAAATGGAAAATGGTCTCCTAGGATACTGTAAGCAATACCTTATGTCTTAATTTGCAGCAGATATTGCTCTAAGAAAAAGATTTTAGTAGAGACCAACCAATTTTAGGCAAAAGGAGATGTATAAACATTAACCTGTAAGGAAGAACTGTTAGGATAATCTTCCTAGATCTCACAGAGAAAAGTCTCCTTCATCTGTCTTGAGTGCTGGCCAGAAATAAGCAAGATTCTCATTTCTTTTGTATCTATTCACATTCCAACTTTTAGAAAATGGATGGAGGTCTCACTCACACTAAAGATATAATTGTGGTAATATCATGCTCAGATAAGCACTGAATGACTGGGCAGATTCACAGAACAGGCTTTGTGGCCCACATTCTGTGCTTCCTTTTCCATTTCTTAATCAGAAATTGATTCTCATGTTCAGTCTTGCAACACCTTAACCCTTTTGTTCGGCATTTTTTCATGGTGCATTACCCAATGCAAATGCACAGAGCTGCAAACCTGTTCATGAGCAGAGGTGAAGGCAAGTGAAGTAGTGCTCAGAGCAACGGACCCCAGACAAATTGAGTTGAAGAGATGCAGGTGCTGGGAATAAGCAGAGCGTGAGAATTTGAACTTAGGTGTGTTTTCAACACATTTTTTCCCTATATTTTCCCTTATAGCTTTAGATGGTAATTGGGCGAGACTGACAGTGAGAAGAACCGAAACCTTAAAACCTGAAGTTTTTATTTTGAATTGGTGACAATTATTTAAACACGATATATTTGCTTTTCCCCATACGTAGGACTGGATCTTTGGCAGCCACCACTGACCTTAACACACGGCAGCTCAAAGGAGGACACAGACACTGGCTGCATTAGGAGGACGAGGCTGCAGTTTCCAGGCTGTGGTGAGCACCTTCTCACAGCAGCAGTCCTTGGGCTTCCACGGGATATAAACCCTCACCAGTCTAGAAACAGTGACTGCATACAGCTCAGAGCTGCATATCTCTGGGATATTTGCTTTATTTAAAGGCATTCATACAACCATGACACCTCAGGATAAAACTGCTAGATAGTATCACATATCTCTACATTGCTAAAAGGAAAAGATTTCATGGTTAACATAAGTTAAATTCACACAGCTCTTTCCAAGAAAGCGAACACAAGGTTATCACGTACATCTGCTGACAGTAACAGATGGCAGCACTAATTGTTGTTCAGAAAGTTCACGTTGTTTTAATTTCCTCAAGGGCAGTGCATGGACATGGACATGATGTGTTTCCATATTACCGCATTTGTGCACTGCTTAGAGAAGTGCTGCTGCTTCCCACCAAAGGTGGGGTGGCCTCGAGGCTTCTGCTGCAAGCAGAGGATAGGGCTAAGCTGAGGAAAAGGAGGGCTGGAGGCAGGGAGGTGGAGGGAGACAGGGAGGGACAGGGAGGAATAGGCCTGCACCATTCAGAGCACACAGTGTCAATGTAACAAACAGAATTTTTTTAATAGCAGAATATGAATGGAGCAAGATGTGAGCACGATTCAGTAATGATGCTTGATATTTCCACATCCAGTGGAGAGCAGCTACAGCGGTACAGATGCAGAGGGGTTGCCAAGGAAACAGACGTGTTTTGCTTCAGATGTTCAGTGAAGCACATACTCCAGACATCCATATAGCCTCATTACCACTGCATCTGAATACCTCACAGACATTAGTGATGAATTTTACCCTCATAACATCCCTGTAGCTGTGCAGTGGTCCTTTATCCCATTTTTAAAGTATCAAAAGCAAATAGATCGAGCCACCTGCCCAGTCACACCAGCACTCTGTGGTAAGATCCCTGACATCTAAACAAGAACAGAGCATTTGCACCCATGATCCAGCCAGTGCTGTGACTTTTATATGGGTTAACAATAAACTACTGGGAAGGAATGTAAAAGTAACAAAACCCCAGCTTGTGATACTGGCCACCAGACCATCATCAGGGAATGGTTCCACGTTTATTTCTAAGGATATGCAACACTTCCTGCTCAGAATGTGGCAGAGAAACATGGATGTAGTTCGAGGCTCTGCACTTCAGAATCAAATAATGGTATATGAAAAAATCTCTTATCATCAGCACATCAGTAGTTTTTTTAAAAAATTCAGTGGGAAGGTAGAGATAAGGAAATGAGCAGACATTACCCATGGAAGTCTGACATTTTATCAAGCTCTGCTCACTTCAGCCCTCAAACCAGCACAGCTCCCTGTAAGCTGGGAAGAGGAGAAAGGGGAGTAGTCTTCTCAATTTAGGGAAAATGAAGGAATGACCCAATTATATGCAAATAGACCATCTGATATGCTACCCAGTGCTCAGGCTGTATATTCCTTGCTCTGTATCTCAACTTTCTTTTCTAGTCTATCACGTGCCCAGCAAATTTTGTCCTCTTTAGAACAAAGAAACAATTAGAACTCATTACTCTTATAGTAGAAATTGCTATGCTGAGATATGGGTTTTTTAGATTTCTAAAGAAGAAGAAAGAACACGGGGTGCTTGGGGCAAGCTATGGATGGTAGGAAATGCACTGAAAGCACAGGCTGTGGTAATGGGCTTTCAGTTCTTCTTAAGAAATCTGAAGATAAGTAGAAAGAGCACCAGAAAGAGCTAAATAATCATCCACAATGCAAAGAGTCGTCCATAGTGATTTCAGGCTGTGTGATGGGTTCAGTGTTGCTGTTCTGAGCTCTGAGTGTCAGAGCCTGTTCTGGAAACCTCCAAAAGCTTGGCAACAGCCTTTCTCCAAAACAGGCTGTTCTCTAAGCTGTGGCTCAAGACCACAAGGTGAGCTGTGGCAAGGGGGAATGGCACATCCTGTCCTGCCAGTCTTTGGCTGGGTTGTCAAAGGTGCTGCTTCCTTTTTGACTGTCTGTTTGGACAAAAGAGGTAACCAGGCATTAACTCACTTAGATGTTTGAAGATGACATATTTGTCTTTATTGACACAGACCTACTTTCAATAGTTCTCAAAAAGGGAAAAATACCTGTGTTCTAAAAAAACCTTTGAAGATCTCTACTGTCTGCCTTTTTTTTAAGGAACTCCTTCATCTGCTCATGAGAAATATTTTTCTCAATTTTTTTTCAAATTTAAAATATCAACAAGCTGCAGAAAGAAATCAAAATAAGTAAGTGTCAAGAGCACAGAATCCCATCCAATTTGTCATTAGAAACACTCTTAAATATTTCTACCATTAAAGCTTAAGTCCAAAAACTTTTCCAAGGTCCTTGATGTAGAAATTTCCGGGTTTCTTCCCCCCCACACTCTTTTTCTTTCTAATAAAGTAACCAACACATCCTGTTGTCCCAAATGAAGTTTAGGGTTTAGCTGGAATCCACAGACAATGAGGGAAAGGAGTGACTGTGACCTTCTGTTTTCATTCTTACAGCCTTTGCTCTGAATATTTTCTTTTGTCAGATTAATTCAGTCTTTGAAGACTTCAGTGTTGACCTCAGGGCACCTAAGGCACGTCAGTATGGATGTTCATCTTAAGAAATAGACTCAAGCCCCCAAAAAACCTACCTGAAACATTACGTTTATTTTTACAATTATTTGGTCATTCAGAAATAGGAGAGGAGAAACATAACAAATCCGTACTGCTCAAAACACTGTACAAGGCAAGCTGCAGCCTGTGTTTGTCTCCTTTTGAAAAGGCCTGTATGGGGGTTTAACGCTCAATTACCACTCATCTAAATCTGTACAGAAATTTTTAACAAATGGTTACAGTGAACAGCAGCTGATACATATTGTGATACATTTAAGGAAATAGAGAAGATAAAAATTTGTAAAAGTAAGGACTAAGTCTGTCATTAGCTGACTGCAAATCAGGAGACCATGTAACTTGCAACAAAACAGTTTGGGGCATATATTTGTCACAAACACAGCTGTTTAAAGCACGGCACCAGCATCAAAAGACATCCTTTTCTTTGTGCCTACAGAGTTCACTCATCCCTCACTCCCTGGTCTCTTTCAAAGAAAAATGAGTTAGCTATGAAGGCAAAAGATGCCAGCAGCAGATAAAGAGGTTGCTGTAATGACCTAAACTACGCCTACAGTAATTTCTCTCATTTACCTGTAGCATTACCTGCATACAGCTGATGAGCCCATCTGTCTCCAAGCCAGCACCACCTCCAATCTAGTGAGCAGCCATTTGTCAAAACCTTCCCCAGGGCTGGAGATCTGCCTTTTTCCTGCTCTTGTCAACTAACTATTATTGCCACTTTTATGACTGCTCAGCCAAGGCAGTGATAAATAAGACCTTGCCCTGTTCTGAGTTTTTCACTGGAACAAAAAAAAAAACCCTTTCTAGCAGACAAACCTCTACTGGCAGCCTTGAAGGGCACAGAAACACCTCTAAGGCAACGTGAACACAATCAGCATTTAGGGCCCTGAAACCAGAGAAGTTCTTTCTTGGCTCTGTTCCTCAATAGGCTCCTGTAGCCCCCATCCACAGCCCTTCCTGCTTATAAGGAACCCCACTACTTGGGCACATGCTGCAGCCAGGGCCTGGCTGGTTTGCAAGGATGTGAAATTTGGAGGGATATTCCTGCACATGGGCTGGGGCTGCTGTAGCAGGGGAAATGTCAGTGTTGGGTGTGTGAGCTTCTGCTTTTGAATGGGAACACCAGGTGTTTTGGGGTGGGGATGGGCCTGGAGCATCCTCCTGTGTAGCGACAGCCAGAGCCACTGCTCAGCTCCGAAGACACTGCTGTTAACAGGG
Source organism: Orthonyx spaldingii (assembly GCA_013397795.1). Taxonomy (NCBI): domain Eukaryota; kingdom Metazoa; phylum Chordata; class Aves; order Passeriformes; family Orthonychidae; genus Orthonyx; species Orthonyx spaldingii. The sequence continues at coordinate 1,801,099 of VZTJ01006620.1, forward strand.
CTACAGTGCTACTTTGCTGATGGGTAAGGGTATCCTAAAGTCTGGACTGAGAGCTTCAATACAGATTGAGTATCTGTTCCCTGAAGCAAGGATTCAGACCTCAGTGATGTATCCTGTCAGTAACTGCAGCACTGCCGAAGTAAGGATTTTCAATTTACCAAAAATAGTGTAATTCGAATCCCTGTTTCAAAGTGCTTATTTTATTAGAAGAGAGCGGATCCACATGGATCTTTCAGATAGCTGGAAAGAATGACTGCAGGAGAGATTTCATGTTTCACTCCATAAATCCAGATGCATGTGACCAGGAGCCCTCAACACTTCACCACCAGCATCAAGTCCAGTGAATTTGTATCTGCTGGTTTCCTGGGAGGCATTGTGATATGGATACAGGTGAGGTGAACCACAACACGGACAGAATGAAGTCTTCTTTATGTCAGAAATAGTTTTTATTTATCAGCCAAGAATTACCCATAAGAATACCCCAATCCCTAGTACAGACTTTAGCCTGGATACTTGCTTTGGGTTTAGCATGTTTTTACAGTACAAAAATTAAGGATATCTGTTACAGTGATGCAGGGGAATAAGGGGTTAGAAATGTACTCCTAAAGTTCCAGCCTAAGTCTCTATTATCAAGTGCCATGTCCTGTGCTCCTACTGATTTGTGAAAACTCAGCCCACTTCGTGAAGAACTCCATGCTACAGCATCTGCAATTTCTAGGCATTTTGTTCAGCTATTCAAGCCAGGTTGGGCTTCTGGAACAAATTTCCCTTAAATTGCTGTTAGATACTGAATGCAGGCAACCTTCCAAAGAAAGCATTATTTACCCACAGGAGTACAGCAATGAGCAACAAAAATGCTGCAACAGCAAAATAACCTCAACACACCCCAGCCATTCCTAAAGCCTGGCATGTCCTGGGGACTGGTCAGGTCCCACAGACTCCTGCTTTTGTGAAGACCAGGCTGTAGCAGGACCCTCAGTCACATCAATTCCTGAGCTTCAGCAAGGGTCCCTCTCTTAGAGCCAGCCTGGCTTGTTTCATCAGTATTTCCATGTGCTATCCAACCTGTTTCTTATCAAAGAATATTGTGCCTAACCTGGACAGAAACAAATCTTCAAAGACTTTGATACCTGCATTGTAATTTAAATATGCCTGCAGAGCTGGCCAAATTCTGAGATTATCAATTCTGAAATACATTTTATCAGTAGCACACCAATAATACTGTAGGTATCTTATTTGCAGGTTAGGAAACACACTTTGTGTTCGGGCCTCTGGAAACGCAATGTCAGGAAGACTGAGGAAAGTAGATCTTTTCCATATAGTTGGCTTTGGCAGCAATTGAAAGTTAAGACAAAAAGAGGTATTCCCTCTCCTCCCAGGATATAAGTGAATTCTCAAGTGCATGTGCAAACACACAACCTGAAAGAAGTTTTCAAGGACATCAATACTTCAAGAGCAAGTGGTGATACCAAAAGACATGAAGTGCTGCAAGAGCACTGTCATGGAAACAGGTCATCTCTAGGTACGAAAATGCCACCCCCCTGTCTCCTACTGCTGTATAGGTCCAAATAGGACAAATCACATTTGCTTATGCAATATCTAAGCTTTCAGAGGTATGTGCTGTTTACGTGGTGCTTCACTGATGAGTATGAGAGGGAAGCCTGTGGACAATAAACCAAGAACTGAAATGCCCATCACACACCAAAACCTGTGAGAGCAGAATTAAAGGTGCACATCAAAGGTGGAGATGTGGGAACAGTGGATTTTCAGCCTTATGGCTAACCATGAAAGGAGGATGAAAGGCAGCATGGATAAAATCAGAGGAAAAAAAACATGTATGCCAGGTCAAACCCAATACAGCTGTCACTGCACACCTCTAGCAAGGCCAAAAGGTGGGGGAAAGCTTGGCCATCCTGGGACAAGGGCTTCAGGAGGCTGAAGCAGCTGAGGATAAAAACTGCTGCCTCAGAAAGGATCACAGAGCTTGCATCTCTTGGGAGGCTTGCAATACTGGACATTATTTTTCAAGGATTGATCAGTGGTGTTTGAAATGCATTACGTTTGTCTGGTACACGGGGGAAAAATATCCTCAAAGGTTTTAGCATGAATCAAGCCTGTATTAAAGTTAATGATATGGCAGTAGTTTGAAGCAAAGGTTTAAACAAATCTAGGTACATGTTCAAGAAGATATTAAATATAGAGCTTTTTCAGGCATAAAGGCATCTTAAGCAATTTGTCTTATCTACTTGGTATGAAGCATACGTTTTCTTTCTCCTCTCCTAATAAAACCAACAAATGTACTTCTCCTTCAACAAACAGTGTCCTTTACAGTATATACTAAATCTTTTTACTTTTTTGACCTCCTGAGTAGAATATGAGGCTTTTATTTGAGTTTGATGTAAAGCACCTCCAGCTCTTTACTCAAGACACCTGCATTTAATCTGTGAGTATTCTCAGAAGTTTTTTTATACTCTGCGAGAGAAGGCTGCAATCCTGCAACTCAAATGTGATTACCAGTCTAAATCACTCACCAGGCCAAACTTGCTTTGAAAGACCAGATCTATCATATGGACTTCTGAACTGAATACAACTTGTGATTTAAAACAATGAGGTAAGTCAGGAAAAACCAACTGTGACCAGAGCACTCTGTCAACATTCCACATGCACAGAGCTCCTGAAGACACTTAGTACATGTCTGGATTATTGACTGCAATATAATAGAAAAATACCCAAAGGAGAATTAAAGGTACCATTGGCAGTCAAGTGATGATAACATGGAGCTCAGAGAAGGCTCATTTATCTAATGAGAAGCAGTTCCCAGTATAAACATAGTTAAGAGGTAATGATGAAAACTGAGGTTTGCATGCCAAAGCCCACAAATATATCCAGAGAATTCCCAATATAAGCTGGCATTTAATTAACCCAATTACCCAACTTAATGTTACAGCTGAGCAAAACACTTTAGCATATTCAGGATACTCTAATATTACTTTAATTCACAAAAGTTGGTGGGTAGGAAATGCTTTAATGAAGAGACAGAAGTGAAGCCAAATGTGACCAAATTTTCAGCTGAACAAATGTTTAAATACAACTGATTGAAAGTCCAAGAATTTATTTCTGAGAGTTCTGACAAAAACGAGTTTAAATTCCTATACATGAAATTACCTAAACATTGGAGATTGCTTTTGCCTTCTTCCACTTTTCTCCCCTTCTATCTCCATTCCCCATCTTCACTTTTTTATTTCCCTTTCTTTCCTCTATGTTTCCAGTGAAAAAACAGCAAAGGGGAAAGCTGAGGACACTGACTTTATAAAAAGATGCAGGAACTTTTAAAAATCCTTTTTCCGCAGTTCTTCTTTTAGAGAAAATGTTATTTAACCAAGGCCAAGGAGATTATATAAGTATATACATATATATATATATGTATGTATGTGTGTATGTATGTATGTATGTATATATGTATGTATGTATGTATATAAACATGACAGGCTTTTACTTCAAGGTTCTGCTAAAGCCAGGCATTAACACCCTTCTAGTGAGGAAATTACATCCAGACTTTTAAGGTTACTTTCAAGAGATGCCATTTAACTGGATTGCACTAGAGTGTCTGGAGAGCAGCTCGTTTCCCTTTGAAGAGCCTGTGAACAAGAGATGCACTCCTGCAGGTCACAATGTGCCTGCAGAGCTCCAAGGAAGGGCTGAAGAAAGCTGTGCAAACTGCAGCTGGCCTGTTTTACTCTGTTTTAGCAATAGCAATACTATTATTTAATGCAGACAAGTTTCTTAGATCTCTCTTTCACAGTCATTTGGCTTTTATACAACCAGACCCAGACAGTGAAAGACAGGTATAGAGAGATGCTGAATTCCAGCAGATGGGCAACTCAGCTATTTTGAGGCCCACTCACTCCTTATTTCTGTCAGGCAGCACAGCAAAAGCAGCACAGGCACTGCCACTAACACAGGTAATGTATTCAAAGCCATACTGTAAAGCAAACAGTGGAAGCAAAGGAAGGGGCACTAGGCTTGGTGGAGGTGTGCTTCTAGATTTGTACGTGTGGATGTTGTACAAGGGAATGTCAGACCCCTGAAGAGAAACGTAAGGTGTCTCTGAGAGACCCATCAAGATGGTTTGGGCTGTTAGGAAAAGGACGTAAAGTGTCAGCTGCTGAAGGCCAGAAGAGGAGGGGCAGTTTTGATCCAGCCTGGAGGATGATGGTCCTATTTTCAACAGTATTTCACAAATACTTCTATTCTCCTTCATCTGAATTTTATCCTTCGGTAATTTAGAGTATGTTAATGATACCTGTAATCCCTTTTTGACAGCACCTCTCTTTCATTCACATCCAATAAACAACAACATCTCCAAAAAGAAAAAATAGATGTACAATTTAAAATACTTGTAAAGCTTCTACTGAGAACATATGAGTTTTAACTTGGCCAGACCCTGACAGAAGCATAGCTGTGCTACTCCAACAGTCTGATCTGGACCTCCCACAACACCATAAAATCTTTCACATACAACAGAGAACCTATGAAGCACCAAGGCAGGACATTGGTGGTATTCTTCTGGGTATTACTTCTTCTGGGTATTACTGGGGCACTAGCTATGACCAGGATAAACTGTACTGCTGTTATAACAATTTTCATCTTCTCAGATCTGCTGTTACAAGCACGGGAACAGAAGGCAGGTAGATCAGATATCTCCAGAAATATCCTCTACTACTGTTTCTGTTTAGTGCCACTTCAGCAGGCACAAGTGACTGACTCAGGTAACATCTGTGAAATACTGACCCCACAGGACTCGGTGGTAAAAAACACAAGAGCCACCATTAGCCTTCCTAAGAATAGAACAGGAATACCAATGAAGTTTTATCATTTTATTTATCTCAGTTAAGTTCTCTTAAAACATATGACAATATAATATTAACAGAGGCAAGTATTTTTAAAACCAAGTAATATTTCAAAGTAGAAAATTTCATAAAAAGCACCATTAGAAAACAGTATCGTTTTCACAGTGTACTGCAATCTGCAGAGACCACAGAACAGAGGAACATCTGTAATATTAAAACAGACTTCACATATTCTGCCCAGTTTTCACTTCACAGAAAGCATAAAAAATTTGCATAGATAATAAATATATTCAGGTAAAAGCCTTGAACTTGCAAAATGTTTCCCAATACAAATCAATGCAGGATTTTGTAAGCCAAACTTTTTTCTTTTTGTATGAGCAGCACTATACAACCTAAATTATTTTCCTCCTGTAATGGTCAAGTCTTCTATAACAACAAGTTGCCCATATCTTCACAACACAGTGAAATAACCACATGCTTTACTGGAGGTATTAACTTAAACTGGGTCTGTACAGGTAGATTCTACCAGTCTCATACTTATTCTGTTACTTTGTGAATCCTTCCTTTGGAAACACTCTCTGGCAAAAGAGATTGGAGACCCTGTCTCCTGCTATTTTAACCATAGTCATGAATGTGGTATCAAAAGATGCAAAATAAAAGTTTTTAAATGAATTCCACACCTCACAGTATTATATTGTACTATTAACAGAAAGAAACCATACAGAAAAAAATTAATTTAAAAGTTCAAAATTTGTGAATATAATTAATAAGATACTTGTCAATAAAACATGCAATTTATTACAGCAAATGGGATAAGTGCCATAAAATTAGCATTCATTGTGCATCAATTCCTCTTAAAGTTTATCTTATTCAGGATCATAATGCAACACTTAATGTTGCATGTTGCATGGTATGAGGCAATACATATAATTTTCATAGATGCAAAGGCTATATACTATGCCATTAATTAGGCTATCATAAATCCATAGTGATTCCAACATACTCAGTCCAAATTCCTGTTGCTATAACCAATGCAAATGACTGCCATGAACTACAGATCCAGGCTTTTCTTTTTATCAAAGGGAGAGATTCAAAACAGGCTCAATGAATAGCCTTTTCTTGCTTGAAATAAGGCTAATCTTGCTGTAAATTGTAATTAATAATACATATTGAATAAGACTCTTTTTTCACTCTCTGAGTGCCATATCACAGATGACATGAGTAAAACATTATTAGATGCATTATCACTACCAGAAGGATGCAAACTACCGTGTTTCTACCACTGTGCATTTAAAAATTTACTCTGAATTTAAGGGAAATTCTGGACACTCCCGACAGAATCCTCCAAAAAGTTTTATTACATTGAAGAATTTATATTCTGGAACTTCTCTCAGTTGTAATACTGTTCACTTGTACCTTCCTTGTAACATCTGTGTCCTTTAATAATGGTGCATTTAAATGCGAGTACCACCAACATGCATAATACAGGATTGGAGCACCATTCTCTTCTCTGTTTTAGTAGCACCACTGATCTCACAATCTCACTCAAATAAAGCATACTCATACAAATCATGCCATTAGATTTCCTATATGCTATATATAGGCAAATGTTTATTATATTCAAGTAACATCTGCACTTTGCTGAAGGTGTACCAGATTATTTCTAACACCAGATTCTGATCTCTGCTACACAGGTTTAAATCTAGAAAGTCTTAAGCTGTCATTCTGGGGAGTGACAGCCTTCAACAGAACTGCACTGCACAAACCAGCAAATGAAAATAAGGGGTTCTGTTTGTGAGAAAGTGACTTTCTTAACTTCTAAAACAAAAACATAATATCTAGCTTTCTCTAACACTGCCTCTTCCCTGAACTCTTACCGTAGAAATACCCAGGTGTGCCATCTACAGAGATCCTACATCACATGCACCCTTCTACAGAAAGCAGAATGGGTATGTCAGAAGAACTTCAACTCCGGTGCCATTTCATCTTTGTTCAGTCTCAGTAGACTCCAAGAGTGAAGTATCCAGGAAAACTGCTCTGCTCCTAGGTAATGCAGCTCTTCTGTACACAGCAGATACACATGCTTTTCATTCCAAAAGTCCTTCTCTACCACTACAAAATGTTCTCTGTCATGATAACAGTATTTTGCAAATGTTGAACACCTTCAACAGTAGTTTTAATTCATCTTTCCTTATGACCTTGCAAGAACGAATGAGACCCTGGCTATGCACAGGCACTAAGATCTCTGTCACTGACAGCCTTTGGGGACACCAGAATTACTGGTTTGTGTATTTATGCTGGCTCAAACACAGTGCCCAGTGAGGTGTCCTGTGACAGACTGCTTAGACTTTGCAGCTGAAAGCAAGACAAACTATGGTTCTCTATTTGGAGCAGGAGAGCAGTTTGTCGAAAACCTGAGTCCTTGAGCATATTCTTGAAGAAATACAAAGACGATGGAAAGATAACTCCAGGTGTTAAGGACACATTATAATGTCACAAGTTACAACAACAACCAGAGAGAAGTCTTGCAGTTGGGTTCATTCTATTACAGAGAATTATAGGAGGCCATTATACAGCAAAAACAGTGTAACAAACTCCAAAACAGATTAAAACACAGCAATGTACATACATTTTAGATATACTCAGGTAGACACATAAAAGTTACATTGTGCATAATATTTCTTTTCAGTAGGGTTAATGTAAGGCAGCCTGCAAATGCATTGTAATGTCTGTGTTCTAGAGTTACATATGTGACACAAACATCTATCCTTTTGTAGGAATGCTGAAAGAACGATGGAAAGAGATGTGACAAGGCACATCATTTACTCCTAACAAAAGAAATGGGAGTGAAGAAGCATTTGTAGAGAGAAAGGACAAAATGGGAGAAAACAGCCTACATGATTTAGAAAAAGGAAGAATAATTTGATGGAAGAGTTGGAAGAAGATAAAAATTAGTGTTAATGAACATACCGTTTCCTTGAATTAACTGACTGATTTGACAAAAATAAAAAGCCTTTTTAATGTAAGTACCTGTTCAGCAAAATAAATAGACTTGTGAATAATGGGGTTTTTTGATCAGAAAAATATTTTGCTGTTTAAAAGAAATGGAAAATTTGCTTAATTTTCAAAAGTCTAATTTTCAAGACATTCTTTTAGTACTTGCTTCTTTTTGCCTATGTACTCTTCTTCTTAGAATAGACTTCTCATTCTGTGATTTTTCACTGGCAAAACTACAAACTGGGAAAAGCCTTCCCAAATTACTTAAAAGCTGATTATTTCCAAATTAAATTAGAGCAGTCATTAGTTCCACTGTTTTTGTTGTAAGAACAATGTTCTATTTTTGACCCAATCCCTTTCCACAATATTAAGAATGTATAGTCCAGTGTAGCCACATTATCACCTATTTGAGGCATGTTCTCTCCATTTATGGAAAGAAAGCACAATGTTTTGTAAGATGCAGACAAATTAGCCCCAAAGTACATTTAGTCTTTTTATTAGCCTGCTGTATGAAAAAAATGAAAGCAGGTTTCAATTATTTGGCTGTGCTGCTTTCAGTTACAGTACTACATGCTATTTACCCTCAGCTGCAATCTTTTGTGATCCAGAAAAAATCGATTTCAAGAGACTGTTTTACTAAAAATAATGGAGTTTGATCTGAATTCAACATTCCCCTGCCTGAAGATGGTAACAGAATTAAAATCCTGGAACACTGAAAGCTCTTGTTTTCATTAAATAGTGATCATTCAGTTAAGATTATATTTAAATATTCCTAAAATTGAGAGCATTTTGTCATATGATCTGCTCAAGTCAATGCAGTATAGCGTCAAATACGTATAGAATCAGAGCAGAATCCAATTTAAACCCCAATTCCATGGTAACTTCACTGTGAAGAAATTAAGATGAAATCCATAAAATAGATATACTGGTTCCATGTTCATGAGTGATCTGATTGATCCTTCCACGCACACAGTCAAGAGAAACTGATATCAATGTTCCATTATGTACTTCAAAAGAGGCACGGAGGGACACACTGGTCCATGTGCTTCCCTCTGGCATCTGACCTCCAATCTGCTGAGCAACTGCTGTGGGTTGCATGTGATCCATGGTCAACTGATTGAGAGTCACTTTGAGCACATTGCATGAATGGATTAGCTTTAAATTAAATGCAAGGCTGGCAACTCCCTTTTCAGTAAAAATAAAACACTTCTGAGCAAGCTGTCCAGAAGAAACCAGCTGTATCTGTTTCTCATTGGATGAGACCTGAGTGAAATCCAGTAGTTTGTTTCTCACAGCTCCAGTAGGCAGACCTGTAACAGAAACTGTGGCTGATATGGCACTAGAAACTGCTGAAGGGATCCAGATGAGGCTAAACATGCTAATTCCAGAACTATCTCCAAAATACCGAACATTACACTGTGCAGGAGAAAGTATCTCAAAGCTAACCAGATCTCCAGCACCAACCTTTGTGGCCCCAGAAGCAGATATTGATGTGTCTCTGTAATTTACCCCAGATTTAAATACATTCATTAATTCTCTGTTGGTACCATTCCTATTGATATAAGAAATTAAGGAGAAGCCCTCCCGGACACACGTATGACCCATGGAATACAATGCTTGATGAAACACAAATTTGACAACACCAGTTTCAGTGAACTTTATAGCTCTCCCATCATGAGATAAACTTAGCATATAAGGGTCAGAAACAGAAATTATTTTAAAGGCAGGTCGATAGTTGGTTTGGTAATGCATTGCTGTTGACATCTGTGCACTGAGTGCCACAGCACCTGTGTCATGGGACAACCAAAACAAACTGAGCGGGGTATTAAGATCATAAATATTTAAGTCTTTGCTTTGATTGCAGAATTGATTAGGGCTCCTCAAATACACAGAAAGAGTTTGGCTGGGTTCCACTTCAGCAGCACTGCTTAAACTAGTGCTCTGGAAATACTTTCCTTCTGGCTGCTCGATCCGAACACCACTCAGCTCATAGTCTTCCTCGCTGCCATTAAGTTTTAAGGAAAGTTGCAAAAAGTTCCTGCAGTTGTGCTTTACTGCAAAATTTAGGTCAGTCCACAACAGACCATGTTGCCTGAATACCAGGCTGCTATCTTCAGCGGACAGGATATCACAGGGAAGCTTTCCCTTTATCTTCAAGTTCAAGCCAGAGTAGACCTGAGAGATGCCAGACTTTACAGAGGGCAGAATGATGTTTGCAGCCCAAGACTCTGAGAGCTTGTTTTCACTGGCTGCTGAACAAACTGTGTCACTGACAGTGGAACAAGGCATGGCCACCATTCCATCTTCACATTTTAAACATGCTTGGCATTCCTGCATTTCCTTATTAAAGAAATACTCCTCTCCACACAGTCCCAAAGCTGCATCTTTCTCAGCAATTCCAAGGCATCGGAAACCACCTGTTCACAGGAAATGCACTATTTTTATTGTCATACCTTTGAAATACTAAAAATAAGAACTCTGCAGCTCCACATATAAAATGTCTTTGATAATATATCTAATCATAAGGGAGAAAGCAGAAGACAATTATGATATTAAATCACTTCATATGCTATTAAAGGAACCTTAATAGCTTACAGAGGAGGTATTAGGCATAACTCACCTTGTCCAGCCAAGCACAAGGGTTTGGAGTGAAAAAGAAGCTACATAGAGGCAATCCTAACCAAAACCTGTAACATATCAGATACAATGATATTGCTTCAAAAACACTTTCTTTCTTCCCTGAGGTAAAAGGCATGGTGACTGGTACACTGAGCAGCTCCTTTCAACTAATGGAGGGTTCCCCTACACAGGGAGAAATGTGCACTGCCTGCCCAGTCATGCCACAGGGTAGCCCTGCTGTCGATGTGATTGCTAAAGCAGTACTTTGCAACCCAAGGCACAGGGACCCCGGGCATTCACTCTGTATACAGTTTCAAAAAAACCTGTAAGAGACAAATAAGAAAACCAAAACTGTAAACAGCAGGCTTAAAATCATTATGCAGCAGCCCACGCATTTAAAAAGTGGAAAATCAGTGCCCTAAGACACAGGACACCAGTGGTTGTGATCAAGCTAATGTAAAACACTGCTGCAAACAGTGAGGAGAATATACATGTGCCATTTGAAATTACTTTGTTTGACATAAAGCAATTTTGCGCCGTTAAATGGTACACCATGACTTCAGTGGATCAAAGAACGCACACCAAAAAAGCAAGTTTTAAAAACAGCCTCTAATTTTCTATGGCAATTTTCCAAGAGCACCGCCAGCTGCCAGTCCTTCCACCTGGAGCAACCAGAACCGAAAACCTTTGTGCATGGAGCTTTCAGGATCTAAATCAACACACAAGATCTGAGGCATCCTAAAGAATAACCACCTGCAGTCCGTGTCTCAAAACTTAACCACTAATGCACTCATTTATGCGTTTTTGCCACCACGATCAAAACTCAATAATCATCTTTCTGATAGATCTTCTTAAATATCCTTTAGTATATAGATCCTATGTCATACATTTGCATTATTCTGTAGGTGGAAACTTCCTGTACCTGGGATTTGCTCTAAGACTGGGACTACAAACATTTGCATGGATCCCAACAAGTCGTATTTCTCCATTGCTAGCCCAGGGTGGGGCTGGCTATGTCAACTGCTGATGTAGACAGAAAAGCTCACCACACATGCTGCAAACTGCCAGACAGAGCAGTACACACACACCTGGCCCCCAGGGGAGGTCAGAATGTTGGCTAGAATTCACTTCTGATACTACATTATTCAGCAGAGAACACCAGACACTGTATTAAATACAGGCTTCATATATTCACCCTCATATCACTTTGTCTATTTACATTTCATTCACTTAAGTGATGATTCTCTGCTAGCACTGATATGTAGGACTGTACAATTTATGATGTGAGAATATTCTTTCTAAGATCAGGTACTATTTTATCAAAAGAGTTCACTGCAGAATAGTAAGATTTTTTTCCATCTGAAAAAAAGTCAAGAGAAACTTAACACTTTGTTCCCCTCTGAAAGTGTCTAGTTTTTTTTATGTCAAACAAAAGCCGAATAAGTAGAGATTACATTTTTTTCAACTAAACACGTTCTAGAGGGAGTATAGAAAAAAGTCCCAGACAATCTTTCCCTTTGAAATCCATTTTAACCATGATGTATTTGCTCACATGATACTTCTTAACCTATTCTAATACAGTAGTTCCACCATAACTAAGAAATACTGGATGAACTGATACTAAGTACGCACATACAGCTCGTTCACACAGCAGAGAATATTTTCAGTAGTGCCTAGGAACATTTTTTCTGCTATTCGTTTTTTCAAAACATTTTAGTGAATATTGGGGTATTTACAAATATCATGCTTCACAAATACTTGTGATACTTACGTGCACTAATTTGCTGTCTAGTCTTTCATTGGTTAGATCTGCAGCAGGTGTTCCCCTGTGTGTACTTCAAACAGATGACTTCAAAGGACACAGGCTGCTTTTTGCCTTTTTGCAATGGCCACAGTTGCAAGAGCAGCACCCTACCCTTTGCCCAGAAGAGGTCAAGCAGCAAATGACAGCCAAACATCAGAAAACCAGCACAGCAGCTTGCTGTGACTGCTTCCTACTGCTCTTTACTACTTTACAACCTCTGCCACCTGTTCCTGGCTGCTTGCTCTGGCCACTGCTACACCTGGTTTCACAGCAAGCAGTCCAGTTGTACTCAACCTGTTTTTGTGAAACTCTGCAGCACATTCCCCAGCCCTGCCACTCATGGAGGCCAGGTAATTGTAAGGCAATTAGAGCAAGTCACGCATAGATTTTTCTGCTGCTACTACTCATAACTGCCTGATGCAAAGGTTACATTCGGGCAGATTAAGTGTGGGAATTCTTCTCTTTTTAAACCCTCTATGTCAAATATAGATCATCACATACCAATATGGTCAATTACAAATCAGGGTTATCTGTCTATGTTTTCATTCCTCTTCCCCCTACACCCCACAGTAAGTTCTACAGTAAGTCCTCTCTATTTTGCATGGCATTCCAGGGATAGTGTCTTTGGCTGGTTCTATTTGTTGGATAAACAACTGGACCACTCTCACATGGTTATCTAAGAAGGAAATGATGCACCAAACTCTATTTTCACTGATTATGGACCCCTGTTATCGAACCTTAATGACTAGCCTTTAATTAAATAACCTAACAACTCTCATCCCACATAGAAGTGAGAAAAAGCAGCAGGGAAAGAAGGTATGAAAGAAGGTAGAGGAAAGCAGAAGGGTGAAGAAAGAGAGGTTCCTAGTTACATGATTCTTTACTGTTATTTGCTCTGTCTCCCCTCACACTGTACATTGAACATGAGTTGCTACAGATGCAACAACCTTTGCGTGCAGCTCAAGAAACCACATTCAACATCTGGAACTCATATGTCACATCACATCCCCTTCTTCCCTTCATTACCCAAAACAGACATTCAGTTTCAGCCTTTCTTTTGACATGTTAATTGCACTTGTATAAGATAATGAGCTACCATGAACAGACAGGCTGAAAGTAGCAGTCGTCTCTAACAAAAAATAAAAGGAACACTCTCTTCCATGACAGATGGAAACAACATTGACAGGACATTGATTCTTGTCCAGGTGATGGGAAATAACTTGCTTTCACATATCTACACACCACCATTAAAACTGTGAGAAGAAGAAAAAGAAAGGGAAAATTCCTTTCCTTACAAATACATTGCTACTGCCTTTCCGTGGTCTGACACACCATCACTACCCATCTGTTTCTTGGCAGTATTTTGCCCTCACTTACATTCCTCCAGCAGTTGTACAGACTCTTTCTTGGTCTGGTTCCCCTCCGTAGAACCCATTGAATAAATTCATTACAGCCTTCCCTCTTCCAAGCCACAGACTTGAGCAACGCCAAATGACTACCAACTTGGGCTGAGCCCTTGTGGGCTTCCATCCAAAAGAGCACCAACTCAAGCAAAACCCAATGTCTCAGTAGAGACAAAGCCTTACACCTTTCCAAAGCTTTGACTCAAATTTTGTGCTCTGAAGTGTCTTGCCTCCAACTGTCCACCACTAAAACCCTCTAGAAGTGTCTTCCCTCCTCTTTTGTAAGACTCATGGTACCTCATGTGCAGCATTTACCACGAGGCAACACTAAGTGCTCTCTTTCTCAAGTCACTTCCAGTTTCCTGTGGCATTTGCAGTAACTCCATCCAAACCAACACTGTTTCTGCCCAGAGGAAGTAAGGACAATACAAGAAAATCCACACCCTCTTTTAACCCTTTCCTAGGGACCAATTCCTTCCCACTTTTTGCTTCACCAGTGACTGGGTAGAAAAGGCAAAAAATCACTCATAATCAGCTGAAAACAGCCCTTGTCCTCAGAGAGGCCACCCTCTTCTTACAACTTAAAAGCCTAGAGGAGGAAAAACATAGAATCTAATGAAGCCCTTCCTGGGTTATTTGACTGTGAGACCCCATGTACAGGTCACAACTAGTGAAATGCTCTGTTTGATCACAAGTTCCTTTCAAAGTTTTTTGGATGACCAAAAATCAGACCAATATAAAGAAACCTAGTACCTGCACACAATTCACTCAGTATGTCTGTTAATTTTGCTCTTTTGTGTCTGACTGCCATGAGAATGTAATAAAGTAATGACGTCTGCAGTGCAAAACACCAGACAGATCCGTTCTTAAATGTCTGAGAAACTCCCTGAAAGTGTCCTCAAATGATGGAAACTTAATCTTTCCTCAGTATTTGACAATATTGTTGCTAAAGGAGAATAAGATTCATGGAGAGAGGTCTTGTAAGAGCTTTCATTAGATCAAATCAGATACCTACCTGAGTGCACCAGAAGGAAAATGACAACTATTTTTCTCCATTAGGAATAATATCTTTGATTTTGGCCCTATTTGCACCAGTATAAACAAGAAGAAAGTCAGGTCATAAGAGAAAATTAAACACAAAGCATATAAAGCCCCACAAAAATATGGTAAAAAGGACCATCCAATGCTTCTAGAGGATATTAGTGTCCTAAATAGCCCATTGTCCACAAGAACTACTATCAACTTACAGATTAGTGTTTTTCAACCCCTCTGATTCCAGCAAGCTGTGCACGTCACTACTCACTAACATACAAGCCTGAGTTCCTATCTATTTCTTTGGCCTGTTCCTGCAGATCTAATTATCCTCATTCTTTAATTGTCAGAGAATATAACTTACCTGGAGTATTGAGGCATTTTATCCTCTCACCACAAATGCTTGGAGATTCAGTGCACTCATCTCTGTCCTGTAAATCACAAGAATCACATTGAAACTTTAACATGACAAATTTGAAACAGGCATTTCAGGCTCTGTGACATCCATCTGTACGTAATAGGTGCATGTAGGAATGGAGAAGGAGTTGATCCCACAGGCATGTTACAGCAGGACAATTTTGATTTGGATTTGTTACCTACTTTAACCAGCTATCCAAAAACACTGTGTGGTGCCCACAGAAAGCAAGCAGTGTGCAGATGAGCTGGATGGAGGGGTTGCACAAGTAACACTTGCTATGATGCACATCCCCAAGAGTGGTGCATCAATCAATTGATCTTAAGGATATTGCAACAATCGAGACAGTGTTAAGAAAGGCTTTTAAGGACACTTAGTCTGGGAGGAAGGTGCTAACCAAAATACACATGAAAAGTGAGAAAGTAACATTCCCTGTCAACGAGCCCTCCTTTCACCCTACAGCAGGCAGAGGGGAAAGAAAAACGGCCTACATTTGCATTTAAATGCTACCGTTAAAGAAAGCTGAGGCTAGCAGAGAGGGAACTGGACAGACTCAGGTTCTCGGTATCTTGGGCTTAGGTCACCAACTGGTCAGGATCACGTTAAGCTGAGAACTGGGGGCAACACTTAGCAAACAAGATACTGCTTTAAATATCAAGTTGCCCATATATCTTAGGACTTCTAAATGACAGCAAACAAACAAAGAACCATCTTATTTTGTTTACATGCTAGTTTTATATTGTATAACAAGATATATTTTATAATAAAATATATTTAACAATAAAAGTATCCATGTTCTATATTTGTGTATTTGTGTTATGTTTAAGCAGAAACCAGTTCTTATATTTGTTTTAACTGACAACTTTTGTTTACAAACTTAAAAATAAATGTCTGATTTATGCTTAGTAAAGCTTTCCTCTGCTTTTCAAATATGCCTAGAAGCTCCTACAGAGTGTAACAGGATTAAATAAACAAATTTAGCATGCATAAGTCTAAATGTTTTAGGAAGTCTTTTCCTACCATGATGAAAAGATTTGAAGTCCTGCCAGCTGTCAGGTTTGGGAAAGTGCCACACTCAACAGGCACAAACTAGTGCCTCATTTAGGACACTAAACGCTAAAGGGAAACTCACAAAAAAACCTTCTGGCATACTTTGAAGTGCCATAGACCCATTCAGTAAAACACATGCTCCAAACTGTATTTCTCTGGCTCTCCAAGTAGTTATTTCCAGAATGTTAACCCAGTATGTCCAACACAATGCTTCATAAGCAATAACTGAAAGATACAGAATTATGTTTCACCTGGCAAATCCGATCAGAGTTTGCAGAACACTCAGCCATTTGGAAAAAACCAGCAGGACACAACGTGCATTTTTCACATTGTGAAGGTGTCTTTTGGAAATTGCAAAATTCATCACTTTCACAAAGGCCACAGTCCAGCAAAGACTCCCCAACATTAATCACTTTTGCATCCACTTCTACTTTATGCACAGAGTATGACTTCTGGAGATGATTTCTGACCTGGTTCTGAAGTCCATGAAGATGACTTTCAAAATAATTTTGAATATCTTCTTGCAAACTCTGAAATGACATTTGTTTCACTGTATCAAAAAGTATGCCATACTGGACTTTGATTAGATCCATTTGCTCATACATTTTTCTTTGCTGTTCAAGAATCTCCCGTTGCTGGCTAACCAACACATGCTGCTGTTCAGCAAGTTTTTGCTGCAAATCAACAATGATCTGCTGTTGGCTTTTTAGCATTTCGGTGAATTTCTCGTGCCCTTTAGCAAGGTGCAGTTGTAGTATTAGGGCATCTTCAGATGGAACTTCATTTTCTCCTGAAATACAAATGATCGATTATTGTCCAAGCTTGTTCTATTATCTCTTCAAAAACAATCCTATTTTAGTAAGTTAATGAAAAGCCTCACTAAATTCAAGTCATCATTATAAGATCAGTTCCTTTACTATCTTTGTAGCCCCTGCACGGCACCACAAGGTCTTCCATTTAATAAGTAACATTTGCCCCTGCTTCGGGGCATAAATTAATCATCACATCAATAAGAGATTAATCCTTCCTATGTACATGTTCAAACACGATAAAGAGTAAATGGCCAATTTGCACTGTAGAAGTGATAAAATGAGGTGATAAAACTTGCTGCAAATACTAAGTTATTAGGGGTAGTAAAAGTAAGGGTCAATTGCAGAGAGCTGCAAAAGGAGTCTATGATACTGAGCAGCAGCAATAAAATGACAAAAACGTTCAAAGAAGATAAAGGTGAAATGAGGTTCCCACTGAAAAAAAATCTAGGTTTTTTTAGATCAAATGTCATACTTGTAGATTATTATTATTACCCCTTGGAAATGATCTTGAAGCAATATATCTAGATATGGGTATAGATGTTAGGCTACAGAGCCATGTAATCATCAGTTCAGTGCCAACAGAGCTCAGAAAGGCAAAAAAAAGGCTAGGATTAATTAGAAGCAGCATGCATAACAGAAGATAATATATCATTATGACATTACATTAATCAATAGAGCATCTTAATACAGCCTGCAGTCCTGGTTCCCCATCTCAAAAAGAAGTACAGAAGAACTCAAAAGTTCACAAAAAGAGCAGCAAGGAAAATCTAACATATGATACTGCTGCAATATGAGAAAGTAGGTACGACTTTTCAGGATCAGGAAAAAAAACCCAAACAACTGTGCTACATTACAGGTATCCTAAAGCAAGTAAATATGGAAAGACTCTTCCGTTTTTCTTCCAACACAAGAATTAAGGGACATTAAAGGAAGGCAGCAGTTCCATACACACTAAAACTTAAAAAATAAAATCAATTTTGGGCTAAAAGATACACAGACATCGATCAGATTCAGGAAATCTAACCAACAAACTGTTGGAGCTGGGAAAATTAGCTAGGAAAATATCATGCTATACTTCCTACAGTATCTGCTTCTGGACACTGCCAGAAATAATCCTAAATCCACACAATCACTCATCTGTTCTTATGCAGCACTGATTTTTATTCCTGTAAGCACAGGAAGGATGACACAATGAAAAGAGACCATATCCAGTTCCTGTTTACGGTTCCCAAAATATTTTGCTGTTACTTTTACTCACAGCATAAGGCACACATTAATTTTTATTTTTCAGTATTAACTTAAATATTAAGATAGTTTGCAGTATACTGGATTTGAGAAAATAAAGACCAGGATAAGACAACAAGACCCAGTTTCTGTGCATTCCTTCTTTAGGGATGCCAGTCTTTCATCTGAAGGAAGGTGCACTCATGGTGCCGCTGAGAAATAGCAGACACAACGGGCTCATCTGATTTGAAACAAGAGTATGAGTCTGCACTCCAGCATCTTCACCTGGCCAAGACAAGTGGTGGTTCAGCTGCAGCTGGCTGGAGTCTTCCAGATAGTAGGAGAGGCGCTAGTGATACTGGCTGAAAAGATGTTGAAGACATTTGTGTAACTCCAGACAGGCTGTAGTGGCTCTGACAGGCAGCTGCTGAAGAGTGACAGTCACCTGCCTCATGCACATGAGCCTGCAAACATGGACACCGTGCTGGGAATCAGCTTGAGCCCCTAGTACTGGCCTGTACCTGGTATCAGGCATGGCATTCAGCAAGCATTTGGGTATACTGCACCTCCTATGAATGAGACTTTTTAACGGGCTGAACAATAGACTGTTTGGTTCACCAAAACACAGTTTTCTCCAGTAGGTTAGCTAGAGCGGGGATATTTTAGTTACTGAAGAATCACTGCAAATCTACTCGTGCACTGTCACAAAGCTGGCAGTCATAGGCTGGGGTGGGCCACCAGGTCTCCATCTGTGCATGGCGAATTAATGCAGGTATGAAAACAGCCTTTGGGTCACCTAGGCAGCATATTCCAGCTCCCCTGCTGTCTGAGGAGAGGTCAATGGCAAAGGAGCATCTCATTCAGCTGGTATTAGTGATGTGCTGAAATGGAAACTTGACAGAAATATTCCCCTAAAAACAAAGAAAGACAGGAACAGTCACTGACCTGGCTCTTGAACCATCGAATCATGGCTTGCGTTGGAAAGGACCTTACAGTTCATCCAGTTCCAAGCCCCCTGCCACAGGCAGGGACACCCTGCACTAGACCAGGTTCCTCAGAGCCCCATCTAACCTGGCCTTAAGCATTTCCAGGAGTGGGGCATCCATAACTTCTCTGGATAACCTGTTCAGTGCCTCACCACCCTCACAGTAAAAAATTGCTTCCTAATCTTTTATCTACACCTACTTTCATTCAGTTGGAAGCCATTCCTCTTTGTCATGGACATTACATGCTGTTTGAGTTACAGCTCTCCCCAGACAACTGGAAATGTATTTCCCCCAATTAGAGATCTGATTACCACATTTTTTTGTTCTGTTTGTTTTAGCAGACAAGCCATGCTGGAATTGCTACATAAACCATGCTCATTTGCAAGATTTACGACTCCAGCTGCCAATGGGGATTCCTCTGCACTACTATAGCAAACCCACTGACCTGCATTCAAAAGAAAGTCTCAGGGAAACAGAGAGAATGTTAGAGGTTGCAAGCAGAGCAGAATACTGGATGCTTGCCTATATGCTGACTTGAAGGAAACCAAAGACAATCAACATGCCTTATTTTTTTTTGTTCCTGGTGCCAAATACATGGAATTTCTGCTAGATGTTGATGAATTCAGTATGCTGTTCTTCCACTCCTAGGAGAGAAAGCTGCCTTATGAAGGTCTGGGTCAGGTCCTGTCTTTGGAATGGGCAAAACATGCATGTATGTCCTTTGTCCAGTCTGGACAGAAGCATGTCTATAGCCAGACTCATTCACACCAATGGCAGCAGTGGGCACAAGGCAAAAGCAGTGAGAGAGAACTTCTGAGGGTGCAGCTGTCCCATCTGAAAACTCACGTAGAAGATTGTGTGTTACCACAGCTTTGCTCACTGTGTGCTTCCTTGCCGACTGTGCCTTCCATGCGATTACAGGGTTTAGTGGGCAGTGCTGTACACTGCTTTCTCTCCAATATATAGGATTCTTCTCTCTGCCACAGGAAGATGAATGCACACATCCATGAACACCATAGCCCATAATCCATTCTTGATGCATTCAAGGATTTTGTTAAGGGAAACTTCTAACCACGCTTCTGTTCCTGCAAGACTTCCCCCAGCATCAGGCCTGCAAAGAGTATAAAATTGGAAGAGCGAACTCTGAGTTGAGTTTCCAAATTCCCCAACATCATCACCCTCTGACCCTTTAGCTTTAACTCCTCTTATCCACACCACAGGGGACAGAGGACCTAAACCTAAGGCCCAGGAGATGAGAGGTGCATGTAACTCACCATGTTAGCTGTAACAGCTGATGGTACTGGAGACTGGGCAGCACAGACTGATCCAAGACAGCCAAGGAATAAGAGGATGTTTGGAGAGAGAGGTCATGCTGAGCTGGATGCTCTTTGTAAGACTTGAACAGATAAAAGATGTCTGTTTTCAGCACCATCCAAAAGTATTACTCTTTTCTGTACAAGCAGAATGCTCTTACTATTTGCCAAGACTTGTATTACACAGAGAAGGATTTTGGTATGGACAAATAAAATGCAGATATCCTGGGTTCTTCGGCAAAACGGAGGCACGGCATTTATGATGACAGTACGAAGAAGAGTATGCACAGAAAGAGAGAAAATGGAGGTTGACCATACTGACTTGTTTTCTGTCTGCCTTTGGTCACGGAGCATGCAGCGGTTCTGTAAGACATCTGAGGATAGCTTCAGGCAAGCTGATGGTAGACAGTGTCACTGCATTAGACACAGGGGGGCTTAAATGTCAGTCCCGGGACTAGAATTACCAAGTGCAGCAGTCTCTTTTGGAGGAGACATCACTAAGTAGACCTTCATAACTTGTAGGCTTGGCATGGGGAGGTTCTGGTGTCTATAGTAGCCACAGCGCTCATATTTGCCACACGGATGTGACAAAGCTTAAATCACCTTCTTAATGCTTTTCATTAGCTTTTAACATCAATGGGAAATAAATCACCCTTCCTCTATATTTTATATCTTTCAGACGAGGCATTAAATCTGAACCCAAACTGTTTTGTGGTTATTAAAGACCTGCTGGTGCTTTTCATGTTGGTAAATACACATATCCCAGATAATTAGATACAGCTTCTGCTAACCTGTGAGTATAAGCATAGACATATCTGGCTTCCTACAGGGACACTGAATTCACCAGAGCTGTGCTTGTCAATGGACAGGCAAGTGTTCTGAACGATGTACTGTAAGAGAGGCTTTACAATTTTTTTTCCCCAGCTATTACAGCAAGACAGTTTGGCAGCAGTAGCAAGTTTCTTATTCGTGGCACCAGTCTGGGTGCAGAACATACACCCAACCCTTTTACAATGTTGCTATGAATTAAAAACACCAGAAATACCAGACTGTGAACAGAGAGTGATAGTTAGAGGTCTTACACTTATTTAAAAACAGCACTAAAAAACGTTTTGCTGTGTTTCATCAGCTCTAGGTCTCCTAGGTCCACGTGCATGTGGAGGGGAGACGAAGGGGAGCAGAGAGAGCAGCCAGAGCAGCAATTCCCTCACGTTGTGAAGACTGGTGTCAGATTTTCTTCCTAACTCTCCCAAAACAAGAAGATCGGGTGCAGTCGCTCAGGCGCCCCTGTGTCCGGGCTCCCAGAGGTGCTGAAGCCCCTTGGCCCAGGAGACACCTGCCCGGCTCCAGGAGACCCAGCACCCTGCGGCTGCGGTTCTCCACGGCCACGTTGAGCCTCTGCGGGCTGCAGGAACCCTACGTGCCACGGAAAGGGGGTGATGGTGTGGGGAGCGCCCTCCCGCCCCCGGGCCCCTCATACCGCCCCGAACCTGGCTTGACGTCGCAGGTGAGCTGCACGCCCAGGGCGCCGCCGCCGCGCTCGGGAGCGGCGTGGGCGAAGTCGTCCCCCGCGAACTGTGCGGCTCTGTCGGCGGCGCGCAGCAGGGCGGGCTCGGGGCAGCCCTCGGCGGGCGCGGCGCAGCCCG